>APFE030923175.1:0-14051 GCA_000404065.3 Pinus taeda | reverse complement strand
GTATGAGTAGCTTATTATGCGATATGTTTTTCACAACTGTTTCATCTAACTTTTTATACGAAGTGGTTTATCTATATTGAATTCTTTTCTCATAACAGTTGAATGATCTTTATTACTGATTGTTATCTGGAATCTTTTTAGATTGCATAACAGAATGATTACACCCCGGGTTAGTGTAGACTTAGATATTTATGTTCATTAGAATACAATTGCATGTCTTTATATTAGAGTTAGAACTAGAGCATTTCACTTAGAGACTTTTAGAAAGGAAATATCAATCTTTCACACACACACATACATTGGGAAACTGGTCCCATATCCCCAGTCAGACCCACTATACCAAACGGAAAAGGAGCTGCTAACCAAGGTCCAGACCGGGTGGGTATCCCCCTTATTGTAGACCCGATTTTCGAGGCTTCAACAAGACCCTACCTCAAAGCTACCAGAATACGTCTCTATGTGTTGGGTAAAGTGAAGATCCCAAAGTACCCAGACGAGGGAAAGTTTATGCTTAATACACCCCTGCTACAAGAAAATATTGTGTTTGAAGGACCATGCTTGGCTCGCATCCCCCACCTAAAACTTTAGGATTGGGTCTCGGCAGACCCGGAGTGGTTCCCCCACCTGGCTACTAATAGTTTCATGCAAAGGGTATTCTATAAGGATTTGGGTGTCACCGCATTGGAGCCGGTGAAGTGGATTTGTGGGGTGGATAAGGTAGGATTGTTGAACCTGCTATGGATGCTGCATTACCACCGGATGCCCATAAATTTGATAGTTATCAAATAGTTGTTGTGCCGGGTGCATGACGAGTGCCTTTGGTTGGAGGAACCAATCCCTATAGCTGATATTCTGATCCATAGGATCACTCGACTACCTGATTCAGGACTAAATATGGCAAAGGCATTTGGCAGAAAGGTGGCGAGCACGACCTCATCGAGAGAATGAAGGACAATTTTAAGCTTATCAAGAAGCAATGGGAATATTCCATTTCAAGCATAACCGACCCCGCGATGAAGGTAACCACCCATATATTGGTTGGGAAAGTAATGAGGAAGTGTCATGTAGATGAGATAGATGCTGACACTAGTTGTTCCATTAGCAATCCGGTGCGTGGAGGGCGTCTGAATTCAATTGGGCGCGCTACCTCTGTAGTGAGTTCCTCACGAACTATAGAGGAGCACATGTTCATAGAAAGATTTTCCACTATTATTTGTTGTTGTTATCAATTGTGTTGGTTGCATGGCCGTTGCTGGAGGATAGTCATTTTCCTGTGATCGCGACAGATTTTCCAGAAATAGTGAAGTTTTCTTTGTTATGGGCCACGAAGGATGTTCAGCGGGTCTGCAAGAGAAAGGTATTCTAGGTTTTGATGGAAATGAGTATCAACATGGCCATCAACTGCCAACCAAGATTGTCACCAACTATCTTTGAGCAGTTGTCAGGATACACAAAGTTCAAAGCGGACTTCCACTGTATCTCCATCTGGGCGTGGAAAAACCCAGAACAAAAATGGTATGATCTACGATACCTTATGACAGATGATGCAATAGAAGTGGTCCTTGATCATTGGCCAATTGAGTGGCGCATGACCTCAGGTTTGTTAGATAGGTCTAGTAAGTCTGCAAGAAAGTAGAAGAAGGAAGAGGTCCGGCTGAAAAATGGAAAAAGCAGACTAAGGAGAAAGCAAGAGTAGAAGCGGAGTGCATCACGAAGGAACAGGAGGAGGAGTGTGACTCTGACAGAAGTTAGAATTCTCCTTTACCGCAGATGGAGGAAGAGGAGCACTCTAAACAGGGTGGTGGAGACCAAGAGTGCACCCCCTTCTAGGTGAAGCAGAATCGGGAGTAGGAGAAAGAAGGATCGTTGAAGAAGTCCAAGGCCTCTAAGTCATCACTTGATCCAATCACCTTGACAGAAGGTGACTTATATGACATTGGGGATAAGGTCAATGACGAAACCATAGAATTGCTATAGCAGTTCAAGCAGTAGTAGAAGCAAGCCTTGGTGGCCATTTAGATGGGTTTGCGTGAGCTATAGATCCAAACTACTCAATTGCAAGCCAGTGTAGTGCAAGGCAATGTGACATCGACTAGTTTGGTGTCGGGGACCACTACAGCAGTGGAGATGGTTTGCTCCTTGGATCCTTGGGCCATTGCGTTACTTGATGGAGCCATAAGCATGGAGATAGAGGTTGACAAGGTTGTGTTAAGGAACATTGGTCTCAACTTTCCCACGCTCCCAAGAAAATTCCTTCACATGCTGCAAGCAGGTGTGATCGCAGAGTTGAGGTCCTGAGAGGAGTACGCGCTGAGTGTGATCAGTGAGAATAAGGTTAACAATGAACAATTTTTCATTGAGAAAACATCTGCGATAGAAACCTGGAAGAAGGTCCAGAAGAAGAATGAGCACACAACTGCAATGATAGCAGAGGCGTGTAGAACCATTCTAGAACTGCACATCCTCGAAGAAACACCTGTGGAGGCCAAGATTCAGAAGTTGGTAGTAGGTGTATGTGATGTGCAGACCGAGATGGCCAAGGTTCAGTTTGAGTTGAAGCTCAAAATTACAGAGCTCGAGTTATCAGAACAACCTTCAACTTCACCAAAGGTTAGAGAACAGTGTGAGGCAACTATCAAGAATGTTGTTGTTGCAGTATATATTGTTGTGGAAAATTGCACTGCACTCTTTGAGCAGTCACTGGAGGTACTTACCAATCTGCAAGAAGATCCCAACCTAGAGAGGTTATCAACCAAGGTGATGGAATTACAGTAGTGGTATGACGAGGCAAGAGTAGTGGCATGTACTGTTGCTATCACGCAGAAATTGGCAAAGCTGCAAGAGGAAAAGGAATTGAAAGAACAGGTGGATGCAACACAACAAAGAGAGGTAGTACTCAAGACCAAATTGGGGCCTTGGCTGGATGAGGCTTATTTGTTCACTACCACCATTGAGGAAAAGTTGACTAGCCTACAAAAACACAACAGATGATCCAGGCAGATAGCGTAGGACCAACAACGGAGAAGTTGGTAGAGCAGGTTAAGTAGGTAGCGACACAGTGTACCGATGAAGTGGAAGTGGTGCAAGTGGAGTTGGGAGGTCTTCACAACAAGATATTTCTGCTAGTAGAGTGACTCAAGGGCGAGTCACTATATTTATATTGGGGGCCTATTGGGATAGGGTCCCCTAGTGTTGATTTTGGGGTTAAAAGCCCAATTTTTCGGGTAGAAATCCCAAGTTTTTGTGTGTAAAGTGTAAAGTCTCTGCAATTTGTGAGCGTGGAGTGTGAAGATGTAAAGTGTCATAAAGGGTTTCTTCCCTTCTGTTACGTAAGTTGTTTCTTCTTTAGAATACCTACCCATGGTCAACGGACCATGGGATTGTTTAAAAAGGAGAGTCTTAGAAGAGTCTAAGGAAGAGCTTAGATTTGGATAATGAATTTAATGGGTCATTAGCAAAAAGAGAGAAGAGTCTTAGAGTAGAAGAGATGCTCTGCAGCTGTGTGCACAGAGGCCTAGGGTAGAAGTCCGCAGCTGAGTGTGTGAACCCCTGCAGCTGAGTGCGCGGACCCCTGCAGCTGAGTGCATAGGGAAGTTAGAGTGTGTAAGAAGATCTAAAGTACTAGTAAAGAAGATTACTCTGGAATTATCTGTGTTTTGATCTATTTACTTCCGTTATGAATAAATTTGGTTGTGTTTTGTTGAATAATGATTTCATGATTTAATTCTATGTTGATGCGTGAATCTATATGTTTACATTGTTATCTATCCACAAATAATAATATTTGTTTATGCGAAGAATATCGTAATGCATGTTGAAGTTATCAGATGCTAAGTTGATCTGGTTAAATACAAAGGTATGGGTAATTACAAAAGCACGTAAGTAAATAAATCACCTATTTAGGGTCCACAAAAGACGATCGTAGAACTTCACGAAGGTCTAGAAACCGAATAAGAGAGGTATATCGATATTCCATAAAAGGCTTATCGATCTGCACAAAGGCAAAGTTAGGGTATAAAATGACATCACTACCATCTATGGTTGTAGAAACTTGGTTCTTGCATCCCCCCATGCTGCTTCGGGTGAGACTTCAGTCTGCACTCTGTGGATTGATGTCAAAAGGGCCAATAGTGTAGGGATTTGTTTGGCTAATTAACGTTAAACCTAGGTCAGGGCCCATTAAGCCAACACTTGCGAAGTAGTTCAACTACTATTCCAACTGTACCTTCATCCCAATAATCCCCAACCTTTGAAATCTTTGGTTCAGCCTTAGTGCCAATGGTCACCTGCCTTGTCTTCAACATGGGGAGATATCAGGGTTCTCTACTTGCGTCCCTTCTAAAACGCACTTTTGTTTATGGAATACTAATATTTCGTGGATCATCTGCATCCTCTTCAATGGTCACATTATAACATTCCAGTGCATGGCACAGCTGGGTGCTCCAATCTGGTTAGCTCCACTCCTTAAGTTCCTTCTGCGTTATGAAAATAATAACTTTAATCTCATGAAGCACTTTGTATATTCTTTCAAACCCATCTTAAAAGCTAAAGGTCAACAAGGACCCTTCTCTCAATATGTCCCATTCAGAGGTACCGTGGCAGAGTTCTGTCTCGAGATACCAGTTCATAGGTATAGTATCCAAGATGTGACAAAATATATACACCTATTCAGGTTGCGGTTCTGACCCCCATAACTTGGTCCATTTTGCTAGGTAATCGCGTGGATCATCCTTTCCACTATAATTCTCGGAAATTTTGGTATTAGGATGCCCAAAGCATAACTTCATCATGCGCCGATAATCCCTCCATCCTTCAAAACTATGTTTGTGCGTACCCCACTATCATGCGGGTGTAGCGTGCAGAGCCAAATCTAGTGCTTGAAACCGATGGTCCTCAGGGACTTCATGCTAAAATTCATCTGGAAACAAATCTACATCAGTTAAAACATAGTAGTAAGAAAATTGTCTTACCTCCTGCAAGACATAGTGCAACGATTTTGTCAAATTGTGCATCTTGGAAATATTGTTTATAATCTTTCACCTTAATTTCTATTTTAATTATGAATCTGTCATCAAATCCTTTATGTTAGGAAATTGGGTAATAATTATGTTATCCTCTTGACCAAGTATTTCATTATGTGGAATCTCTTCTAATTGGATTTCTATTTCTTTAGCCATTACCTCTATTAATTGTGAACTTAATTTGTATAATTCGCCAATATCATCTTTAATATAGCTTACTAGCTATTTAAGGATATTTCTATTATTTTTAAGTTCATTTTATTTCTTGATCCAAACTTATGTAGGAACACAACAAAATACAAATATAAACTTAAACATAGAGATGTAGCAGAAATAAATCCTCATTTCATTAATATCAATGAACTGAAATATTCTTACATATAGAATGGAAATATACTAGCTTGGGTGATGGTAACGTATCTCTGAGAAGAGATGTGGCAGATACATGACTCTAAAATGAATTACAATGAAGCTCAAAGGACTATTTATTATTTTGAAACAATGGAAAACCATAAACATAAAAAAACATAACTCTATGAGATGTAGCCCCAAAATTGTTGGCCCCATTGGGGTACATCAACTTCCCAGGGTTGTAACTTTGGCATATGATCTTCGTTTCATGTGTACCATACCTCGTTAGAAATATCTATCTAAGGACTAAATATTTCGACTGTGAACATGATCAAAGGGTTGCATTTTCCCATTTTGTTAGACAAAAGTAATACTGAGAGGGGGGTGAATTAGTATTAAAAGAATATTTTAAAATTTTTGTAATTAAAAACTTATTCATAAATTCACTTCAACAAATATAAAAATATCATGCACATGAAACACATGAGAAATCATCACATGTAGACATGTAGATTTTAGGTGGAAAAACACCTCATCTAGGAAAAAAAAAACCACCGAACTATTATCTACTTCTTCTTATTATTGATTTCTTCAAAATCATTCTCATTTACATTACATTAGACAGCCACAATTAACAATGGAGAACCCTCACCCTTAATGAAATGATAAATGTTCACTACAACCAACTTGGAGCACCCACTCCTACAATAGAGAATCAATATGCACTTATCTTGAAGCCACCACTCCAAGTACAAACAATTATGCAATCTGATAATGGAAATCAAAACTAAAAAAACTACTACATAAATAAGACTGGCAACAAATAAGCACAAGCATGCAACCATAAATCCACACTCCAAATGAGAGAACAAATATCTCTACACATACTCTCCAAATTGATCTTCAATCTCTTTAGATAACTCACTACAATTCTCAAACTCTAAACTCACTGCCACAATCCCTGGTTTGTGCACTTTCTCTACATGCACACTCACTCACTCACATTGATAGAGAACCAACCAAATGAGTAACTTTCCTTCTCATATTTGTAGAATCTGGAGATGGTTAGGTCAATTAGTTTTAGAGATGATGGAGCTCACACAAAACCTTTTCACACACTTCATAAATGATTGAGATTAGAATCTTGACCAAATCAAGCCACTTATTCCACTAGCCCTTTCATCATTTCAATTTAACCACCTTCTAAAGGTTCCATGACTTATTCTAACCTTTTTCTAGAACATTCTGACAATAGAGCCTGCCAAAACCAAATTAATTCCAAATTAGCATGAGAAATCTAGAGAAAAACTCCTAAATTCTCTTGGTTGCATGCACATTGGCTGAACGAATTAATGACTCACATGGGATTGTCCTCCAAGTGACTGGACTATTTTAGTCACTTTGATGAGCCTCCTTCCATACAATTAGGGTAGATCATAGGTCAAAAGAAAATATCCAACCCTTAGACTTGAAACAAGGCTTCAAGGGAGTGAAATGACCTGTAAACCATCCTTCCAAATACATATTGACATCAGGAACCTAGTTGCATAAATTCAACAAGACCTCACGCTCAACATCAACTAGAACTCTAGAACAAGTGTAACTCATCATCAGATGAGGCCTTGTTACCTCATGACACCCCCTCTATAGACATTCTAAGACTTATGAGAACATTTTACATCAACATGAAAACCTTCAACAAGTATACAAAAAACACAAGATTTGACATATAGACTCATGAGTAAATGGCTTCAATAGGTCACATCAATGGCGACAAAAATATGCCACCATGTTTTGCAAAAAGACATCTTTTTGGGCCTCAAAATGGCTCTAGAAGTTCAAGACACAACCAACTGGAAAAATTAGCAAATTGTGCTACAATTAAGGAAACTGAAAAACTAAAAGAAAAAATGGTGGGGATCTAAGTGGAATAGGTGGGCGGCCACCAGTATCCACCTAGATTAGTCCTCCCCCCTTAGGAAGCAATGGTACTCATTACGTTGAGTGTGTCCATGAGATGGGGAAAATTTTGCTGAAATTGGTCCTTGGTGAGCCACTTGCCTTTATGTAGGAGTTGGCCAACTTTGACATCCCGATACAATTGGATCTTTGTTGGTAACTATTCTTGATCTACGTGTCCATGATCTGATCAATTGTGGAATGTTCCATGCAGGTATGTGGACCATTTCTGATGGTTATCATTTTACAAATTTTCTTATGTATATATGAACTACAAAGTTTGGTGGTATGTTTGGATGACTATGCCCTTCCCCATAATGTAATTCTTCCACTATCGGTTAGCCTGCACAATGTGATACATCTCTTTACCACAAGTGGGATATTTTTGGACTGTGTCTGAAAGTGTCTCATTGTGATATGCCATTGGATGACCCTGCTAAGTAAGATTTGTGCCAATAACATAGTAAAAGGCATCAACCTCAATCTCAAATGGTTGCTGCAAGTCAGGTAATGTGAGCACTGGTGCAGAGGAGAGGCAATGCTTCAACTCAGAAAATGCCTTCTATTGGGATTCAGACCAAAAGAAATTTTCTTTCACTCTTCCCTTGGTGACTTGACTCAAAGGCCAAGTGATATGAGAGAAACCCAGCATAAGCCTGTGGTAGAAATTCTAAAGACCCGAAAAGTTGTAGAGCTATGTTAAAGTTGTTGGGGCTGACTAATCTCGAATAACTTATACCTTGGTTGGGTCCACATGCATACCCCACTCATCAATGATATACCCCAGATATTGAACCCTAGTCATACCAAAAGTGCAGTTCTCCAAATTGGCACACAATTTGTGTTGTCACAATGTTTGGAGGATCTGTCGAATATGATGTAGGTGCTCTTCCCAATTCTAGCTGAAGATTAGGATATCATCTAAAGACACTACCATGACTAAGTTGGTGAAGGGCCAAAAGATGTCATCCATTATCCTCATGAAGGTTTCGAGGACATTCATCAACCCGAAAGGCATGAACAACCATTCAAAAATTCCCTCCTTGGATTTGAAGGCAATCTTCCACACATCAAAGGGTTCAATTGGTACCTTATGATAACTGGACTTCAAGTCAATCTTGCTGAAATATTTAGCCCCCTTGAGCTAGTCTAGAAGGTCAACAATCCATGGGATTAAATACCTATTTCATACAATGATCTTATTCAACATCCAATAGTTAATACAAAATCTCTAGGTTTCGTCCTTCTTTTGTACCAGCATGATTGGGCTCCCACAAGGTGAACAACTCCTGAATCTACCTCTTGATTTCATCGTTCTCCATAACAGAGGGTTAGAGGATTGCTCCATTGGGTAGTGGCGTGCTAGGGGTGAGATTGATGGAGTGCTTAACTTAACAGTGTAGGGTTACCCCTGTGGGTGAGGTGAAGATGTCCTTGTACACCTCCACGACCTTATCCATCTGATACTTTCGGGTAGAGGAGCCTTGTCTAGAGGTTGTGGATGTGGCCAAAATATTCTTCTTTCCCTAAGGGAGAATCATAAGGAAGACAAATTTCCTAGTTAGGTAAATGGTCTTACTGAATTTCTTCATGGAGATGAAAGAGATGACAGTAGGTGATGCTACCTCTGGTATCCCATATAACTTATTTCCTAGAGTAATAATAACATTGCAAGGCTTGGACTCACACAAAGAATGATGCTTCCACAAGTATGGTTGGCCTAATAATACATCACAAAATTCAAGAGGAGAAAAATCACACATTACCTCATTTGTGAAGGGCTTAATGCTATAGGAAGGTGACAATATCGGCTAACACGAATATCTAATCCTTGGTGAACCCACCTAATGGTGTATCACTACAGGTGTGGTGTGGTCAGTAGTCTGAACTTCTTCATGACCTCTACTGACTGGCTCCCTCTATTAACAATGAACTATAGTGGAGAACCCTTCACCCACATATGTGAGTGGAAGGGGTGCTCCCCCTCCTCTATATCTTCGACCTCAATCTACTAGAATTTGGTGGTGTTAATGGTGGGACTCAGCTCCACATCAATAATATTCTTCTCTTTTTCATTCCCCTTGTTTGGTTTTGACTCAGAGTTGGAACATGCATCTGAATCTAAATTCTTCAGCTCAACCACCAGTTACTGCTTGGTTTTTCACTCACTTGTGTTGTGAGTGTGGCTCTTATGGAACTCACACCATTTTCCTATGTCGTTGTTTTTCTTTGTGTGTTGTTCTTTTCTTGTAGCTTTAGCGGGTTATCCTAGTTCACCCTACCTTGGATTTTTCCTTTGTTCTATGGTTTGGGGGTGCCTTTCCATTACTCAATATTTGTAGATCCAAAGTCTTTCTTCTTTTGTGTAATTGTTTGCTCAATATTCTTGGGAACGGGTCCCCTAGGGGTTAATTTTGGCGTTAAAAACCCATGTTTTGGGGCCGAAGGCACAAAGTTGTATAAAGAAATCTAAATTCTTCTCATTTTGTGGTTGCGGAGTGTGAAGATATAAAGAGTCAAAAAGGGTTTTCGTTCTTAGTCTAGATAGGTTGTGTCAGCTTGATGAGATCCGCCCTTGGTCCGTGGACCATGGGATTTTATAAAAATGAGGCTTAAGAGGAGTCTAAGTCAGTTTTAGAGGAGAAAGAAAAGTAGAAGTACTGGATGAGTCTGTAAAGAGCTAAGAGCTAGAGTCTTAGCGTAGGAAGAGACTTTGCAGCTGAGTGTGTAGAGGCCTAGGGTAGAAGTCCATAGTTGAGTGTGCAGACCCCTACAGCTGTGTGCACAGGGAAGATAGAGTTTGGATTGAAAATATGAATCATCAATAAAGAGAAGTATTCTAAGATTATTGTGTACTTTCCATCTGGTGTGCATTATTTTACTTCTGCTATGAATGTTGCGATTATGTTATCTTGAATATTGGGGTTATGAATTAATGCTATATTGATGCGTGAATCTATGTATTTCACTTTGTCATATGAACGCAATTAAGAATATATGTTTACACAAAGACAATTGTTAAATGCATGTTAAAGTTAACCAATACTTAAGCTAATCTGGGTAGACAGAGAAGTAAGGATAATTACAGAGGTGCGTAAGCACCTAATCTATCTATTTAGGGTCCACAAAGGATGATCAAAGACTTTTGCGGAGGCTCTAAGGAAAAATAAGAGAAGTACATTGATAAGCCCTAAAGGGCTTATCGATCTACACGAAGGGAGAGTGAAGGTCTAAAAACCAAGATCACAACCATCTCTGGGTGCGGAAACTTGGTTCGTGCATCCCCCATACTGCTTTGGGTGAGACTTCAATCCATGCTCCTTGATGTCGAAAGGGCCAGTAGTGTAGGGATTTGCTTGGCTACTTAATGATAAACCTGGTTCAGGGCCCATCAAGCCAACGAATGGTTCTGTTACTGGGACTGGGATCTGCATAATGAGATGTGTGATGTTTTATCATTGGAACCCAACTAAGAAAGAGATCAAAGACTGGTTGGATAGAAAGATCCACGAATTTGTGATGCAAGAGAACATGAATCTGTGATTGATGAAAGAAAAATGGTTGGACAGGTATCTACACAAAAATACACAAAATCTTCTTATTTTCCTTCTCGGTTGAGTTATATGAGTGGATCGTGAGGTTGGAAGATGGATAAGGAAGGTGGAGGCTTGACAATCTGATTGTTTGGGCACTAGAGTTAGTTCAGATATTGGAAGCCTCTAAAGATAAGATCATGTGTGCTATCAACCATTGGTTCGACCACATCATAGGAGGGTTTGTGATAGAGTTCGTGATCGAAACTTATGTTAGTAACAACGAAGCAAAGCGCCACTTCTTCAAAGGACTGTGAGGTAAGTATTTGAAGTCACTAAATACTTGAATTAAGATGGTTTTTTGTGAAAAGTGGGTCATGTAGTTACATTGATGTTTGAAGCTACATGAAGTGGAAGGTCTTTCAGGGATGGAGGAAGAAAAGGTCCTGAGTATAGCCCGCTGATTGAGCCTCCTTTGAGTGACGACGAAGGAGCAATGCAGTCTTCTCCACTGAGCATTATTCAAATGATAAGACAAGGGTTCCCTCGAATACCTACACCACCTCCACCCTCATCCCATCCATCAACATTGCCTCCATCCTCACCTCCACCACTCACCCCATCGCCCACACCACCGCCACCTCCACCATTATTCAATATGGTGAACTTTGTAAAGCTACCTATATTCAAGGGCATAGAAAATGAAGATCCGAACCCCTTTTGGTTCGTCGCAAAGGTTGTATGGGAAGCTCAAGGTATCACGGATGACCAAATGAAGAAAGCCACACTAGTTAGTCCTTTGTAGGACTGCACACTAACATGATACATTAAGTACAATATTGATAACCCAATGTCCGCGTTGGCAGATATCTAGACTGCATAGAATAGAGAATTCAATAGACCTAAGTCTCAAGTGCAATCAATTGTGGGATTGAAGGAGATCATGATGAACCCTGTGGAGATGCCCTGGGATTTCGATCAAATATTGAAGTGTACAATCCGTGAAGCTAATATGAACCTAACAGATAGGCAACACTATGAATGGTTCGTGGCCTCGCTCCTGCCCCACCTAAGGGTTGCGCTATCACAATAGAAGACTAAGACCCAGGTAGAAGCTCTGGAAATCGCGTCTTATGAAACCAGCTCACGAAAAGATAGAAAATAGATATGAATGCCTTAGAAATAAGCCTCTTCGAGGGGGAACCCCCTTTACATTTCACAAATGAATAATTCTTGGATGATACAAAAGACAAGACCTCCTTTCTATATATAGGAGTCTAAGGGGTCATAATATAATCAGAACCGACATAACAATAATAATGTAAGGGCACAATAATAACAATAGTGGGCTTCTATGGGGCACAATAATAAAAATATGGGGACTACATGGGCACAACAATAAAATAAGGGGGTTGTAATAATAACAATAAGGGGTTACACTAGTAGAATAGGGACCTAACATGCCCCTCTCCTTCAAAATGTGTTGTCCCCAATGCTTGAGTAGTTCTTGATGCTTCTGTATAAAATTCTTGTCCTCCCATGTGGAAACATCAGCATGTAAGTTCTTCCACTTGATGAGATACTCTAAAATTGATTGATTTTGTAGCTGTTGGGTTCTTTTTTCTATGACTACTCTAGGTTCCAATATGATTTTTCCTTCCTCGCCACGTTCTGGAAATATTGTTTGAACTGGGATCTTCTGTAACTTTTGAATGAGTTTCCACACTTCTTTTTCCTTCTTCCATTCATCCCTTGCTTCATTTATCCAATCTGGTTGGATGATAGAAATAGCACAAAATAGTGCTTCCACATCCTCATCCTCTCTTGAGAGTGCATTTTCCACAACATTTTTCTTCCCTTTTTTTAGATGATTTCAAAGTCATAACCCAACATCTTTGTGACCCATTTTTGTTGCTCTTCAGAGGATAATCTTTGTTCTAAAAAGTATTTAAGACTAACATGATCCGTTTTTACCTTGAAGTGTATTCCCATTAGGTAGGGTCGCCATTTCTTAAGTGCATGTAGTATTGCCAACATTTCAAAAGTCATCCAATCAAAGGAAAGTATTTACATAAAGCTATTTACATAAATGCGTCTTTCATCTTGTATTAAAACAACACCAATTCCATTTCCTAAAGCATCGCATTCTAGAATAAAGGTTTTTGTGAAGTCTGACGTAGCTAAGACCGGTGCTTGGCACATTGCCTCTTTAAGATGTTCAAAGGCCTTTGTTGCTTCTGGAGTCCATTAAAATGCATCTTTTTGCAATAATGTTGTTAGAGGTGCTGCTATTCTCCCATAATTCTTATCAAAATTGCGATAATACCCTATCAACCCGAGAAATCCTCGCAGATGATTTATGGATGTGGGGATTTTCCATTCCTTAATGACTTTAATTTTTCTAGGGTCTACCTTAATGCCTTCATGAGATACAATATGACCCAAATATTCCACCTCTTGTACTCCAAAGGAACATTTGGAGTATTTTGCATATAATTGTTTCTCCTCCAATAGTTTGAGCACGCTGTCAACATATTGAAAATGATCCTTCCAAGACTTGTTGTAGATTAGTATATAATCAAAAAATACTAACACAAATTTTCTAAGGAAGGGTTTGAAAATGGAACCCATCAAACCTTGAAATCTAGAAGGTGCATTGGTAAGGCCAAAAGGCATGACTAAAAATTCATAATGACCCTCATGAGTTCTAAATGTTGTTTTCAAAATGTCTTCAGTCTTCATTCTGATTTGATGATATCCTGAATGAAGATCCAACTTGGTGAAGTAAATTGATCCATGCAATTCATCTAATAATTCATCAATAACATGAATGGGAAAGTTATCTTTAATAGTGAGCGTGTTGAGCTCCCTATAATTCGGACACATGTGTCATGATCCATCCTTCTTGTGCACCAATACTACTGGAGCAAAGAAAGAACTTTAACTAGGTTGAATTATACCGACCTCTAGCATTTCTGCTACCATACGTTCAATTTCACTCTTTTGGGCATAGGGATATCTGTATGGCCTGATGTTTGGAGGAACACTTCCTAAAATCAAATGAATAGCATGATCATGATCACGAATAGGTGGGAGGCCTTTGGGAGTCTCAAATACCTTGGAATGATTGTCCAAGACTTTTTGTAGATCTAGAGAAATAGATTATGTCGATGTGAGAACCTCTAGT
>APFE030923173.1:190717-206759 GCA_000404065.3 Pinus taeda | reverse complement strand
GAAAGTTATGACGATTTTCCCCAGGTCACCTGTTTGGAATGTAATTCAGGAGTCTGCAAAAAGACCAACTTCCTCAGATCATATCTCTATAAATATCACGTGGAAAGCTCTGAAATTTGGACCCAAGGTTCAGTGCGATTTATTCTCAAATGGGTTTTTTTTGCGACTTTTGAAACATCACAGATATCCAAAGCTCTAATACCAAATGTTATGAAACCAGCTCAAGAAAGATAGAAAAGATAGATCAATGCCTTAGAATTCAGCCTCTTCAAGGGGGAAACCTCCTTTACATTACATAAATGAACAATTCTTGGATGATTCAAGTGAAAAAACCTCCTTTCTATATATAGGAGTCTAAGGAGTCACAATATAAACCAGTCGACCTAACAATAATAATATAAAGCCACAAAATAACAATAGAGGGATTCTATGGGGCACAGTAATAACAATAGGGGGAAATAGGGGCACAACAATATTAATAAGGGGTATAACTACAATAGTAATGGGGTAATCACTAGTATTATAGGGACCCAACAATTTTAGTGATGTTTTCTATAAATCTTCTATAGTACCATATAAATCCTAGAAAACTTCTAACATCCTTTTCCCAATTTGGAATTGATAATTTAGATATGACTTAAACTTTGGATTTGTCAACTTTAATGCCATCTCCTGAAATATAATGTCCTAAAAAAATACCTTCTATAAACATCATAAAACATTTTTCATGGCTTAATGAAAGGTTTGTTTCTTTACATATTTTAAGAACTTTTTCCAAATTGTCCAAAGCTTCTTCAAATGTATTCCCATAGACTGTAAAATCATCCATATATACCTCTACATAATCATGTATCAGATCAGAAAAAATTCCTAGTACTGCTCTTTGGAATGTCGCAGGTTCATTACATAACCCAAAAGGAAGCACTCGGTAAGCATAAGTTCCCCATGGACAAGTAAATGTGGTCTTATCCTGGTCTTCAGGTGCTACCTGAATTTGACTATAACCACTAAAACCATCAAAGAATAAGAAATACTTCTTACCTGCGAATGTATCTAACACAATGATCCTTAAGGGTTGATTTATTCAATTCTCAGTAATCTATGCACTTCCTCCATTTACCATTCTTTTTAGGCACAATTACCAAAGGAGAGACCCATTGTCTATCTGAAATTGGGTAAATGAAGTTTACATTTAGTAATTTTTGGAGCTCTTCTTTCACAATCTCTTTAAGATTTGGATTCATCCTTCTTTGAGGTTGTCTGATAGGTATACTATTTTCCTCAATGTAGATGTGATGGATACAAGTCTTAGGATCAATGCCTTTCATGTTGGTTTATTCCCACGCAAATGCAGCAAAATGTTTTTATAATGTTTTTATTAGCTCTTCTTGTTGTAGTTTCTCCAAGTTTCTATTTATGGTCAATGTCCTACCTGGAAAAATTTCAATTGTATAGCTACCAAACTCTTCCATAGAATAGAGAGACATATGCCTAGATGAGAAGTATTCAACATTAGATTTTTCTTGAAATTGCTCATGGTCATATTCTGAAGACGATTCTAAATTTTCCAATATATTTAAAATTTGACTATCTTCACTAATTTCTGAAATAGTAAAGAGAGGTTGAATATTATCTTCATCATAAATCCATTCTTTATCATCTATTTCAATGATTGTTTTTGATGGAGGATTTCTTTGTTGAATTACCATAAGAAATATAAATGTCACCGATCTACAGCTAATAAAAGCATCAGTTGTGGCCAACCAAGGTCTTCCTAATATGATTGGATGTCCTCCTAGATTGTTCTTTGGGGTTAAGATCATGAAATCAACATGGTATTCCCAAGAATCTAGGGATACTGAAATATCTTCTAGCACACCATCTGGTTTGATTACTCATCTATCTGCTAGCTGCAGTAAGGTAGGTCTGTAAAGAAGATTAGGAAGCTTGAGCTACTCCATAGTTTGTTTGCTCATGATGTTTATTGCTGCCCCTAAGTCAATCAATGTATTTGGAATTTCAACTCCATTGATATGTGTTTTTACAATTGGACTTCCTGGATCCACATATTTTTGTATGGAAATTTTTTCATCATTATCTATGCTATTTTTCCTACCAAGTGAATTCTTTTTGTTTCTTTTGCTTTTCTTCCTGGTTTTTTTATACTCAAATCCTTTATTGTTTTGGCTAGAATTGGAATTTCTCTAATGGCTTGTAGCAAAGGAATTTTGATACAGACATTCTTCAATTCATCTAAGAAATCATAGTTGGACAACAAGATCACTTTTTCTACCCCTCTATCAATTTGTAATCTTTTAGGAAAAGGAGGTGTAGAAGTAGATGTTGGCTGCTCAATGATAGGAGTTATGTTCATTGATTATTTTTCTTTTTCTTTTTCGATGTTTTGGTTTTGGGGAGATGTTCCCTCAAAATGTTTATTTACCTTCAGAGAATCTTGCTCATAACTGTCCTGTTCTTGAATAACTACAGAAGGTACTTCCTTTTCTAATATCCTTCTAGATCTTAGTTGAACATCATTAAGGTCTAGAGGGGTAATCATGTAAGTTGGAAATTGTTATCCTTCTAACATGTAGGCATTCTGAGGGTTTTTATTGTTGGGGTTTGGAAATGGTTGGGTAGGTAGTTGATTTGGTTTCTGCTGAAATGGCAGTAAGAGTTGAAGAGTTTCATTTTGTTGTGAAGGCTGTTATGGAAATGGAAATGAAAGTTGAGGACTCTGATTTTGAAGTTGTGGCTGTTGATTTTATTGCTAAATTTGTGGGGGAGGATAATTCTAATATGGTGGAGGATATTGATAATATTGAGAAAATCTCCCATAAGGATTTTGTACTCCTTGTGCCCACGTTTGAGATTGAGGTTGAGGTTGAGGCCAAGGTTGCTGCCAAGAATTCCAGTTTGTTGGGGCTGAAGATACGTTTGAGTGTTAAGTTGCTAATTTTGTGGCCCCTGCCAAGGTCTTCTAGCAACAAAACAAAGAGGTTCTACAGAATTTTGAACTATTTCCCCTTGAAGGATAGCCTTAAGACCTAGGATTGAGGAACAACTCTTGGTCTCATGATTTTCTGAGAAAATCATACAAGTTTCTACTATTTTTACATCTAAAGGGCATTCCCCTTAGAGCATGTGTTTTTCTGCATTTTGGAAAAAAAATGGCTAAAGCATCATCCTCGGTTTTCTGCTTGTTTTATATTTTGAGGGTGTCTAATTGCTCACTAAGGCTCCCTAGAATGTCAGTTTTAAATTCATCAAGAATATTACCAATTTCTACCCTAATTATAGATCCCGTTGCGGGTTTGTTTACTCTAACAAGAGAAGGATCTCTTGGCCCTTTCCTTGTTTTAGATTCCCCCTTGAGATATGAACACACAATTCTCCTATATCATTTAATGGGAGTTGAGAGACATCTCCCTTCCCCATCATGTTAAGGATATTTATCCACTCATCTCTGATGGCTTTTAATAAAACAACTTTCAATGTTTCTTCATCTAAATTGTTCATCTTTGCTCTTTTCAAATTATAGTTGAATCCCTCAATCAAATCTTCTAAGTTTTCATCCTCTCTTTGCATCATTTTGAATACTTCATCTTTGTGATTGATAGGCATGCAATAATCCAAGTACCTATCCAAAATCATTTTTTCATGTCATTCCATGTTCTAATGGACTGAGTGACTAACCCCATGAACCATTTCAAAGTAGCTCCTTTAGTGTTGAAGGAAACTATTTAAGTTTTTGAGAGTCTTCAAGGTAGTCATAAGTTCTACACAAGACTTCAAACTCAAACAAAAATGTTTCAGGGTCCTCACTTTTCAACCCATAGAAGTTTGGGAGGACAAAAGGTGAAATATTTTTCATTGTTTCATTTGTTTCCTCATCCACTATAAGGAATCGAAAATAATTATCTATTTCCCTATTTCCTCTGCCTTCTCCATTGTTTCCTCTATCTTCTCCATTTTTTCCTCTACCTCCTCCATTATTTCCTCTACCTCTCCCTCTACCCCCTCCTCCAAACAGTGAGAATTCCCCATCTTGTTCTTCTTCTACCATTATAGTTTCTACAGAGTCAAGGTAGAGCTCAACCTGCAAGGTTACTTCCTCCTCCTCTGGTTCTTCTATTAATGGAATATGGGAGAGAGGCTATACTTTTTCTTCCTCACCAGGTATTCCTAATTCCTCAATTACAATCTGTTCCCCTGTGGAGGTGAAGAAAGCTATTCCTGATGTTGGAGATTCAAAACTTTTCTCTCCTAGGACTAACTTGGTAGACGAAGTAGGAGATTCTTTTGATTGGATTTCTGCCCCTGGAATTCCAGGAGTCCTATGGCTGGGAGTATGAGTCTGGGATGGAGATGTGCCTTTTCTTGTTCATCGTGGAGTAGGTGGTGTTATAAGAGTTGAACTTCTGCCCCTAGCTATAAATCTACCCCTAGAATCTCTTTCTCTATGCATGCCATTTTTTTTTTAATGTAGGAGATAAGGCTACCTTGTTACACTTCCCCAGAAATGATGCCAAAATGTTTGGTCAATTTATTGTCCTAAATTTCTCTACATAAATTATCGATCCGGATATCATAAATTGATAAATTGTAGTGCACTATTTGTGCTAGATAACCTTTCTTACTTCGTTGCTTTTGTGTTTTATGTTGTTTTTGGGGGTTTTTGGTCTTTTAATACCTAATGATTTACAATGTAATTGTTAAAAACTTGAGTCTAACTTTTATAAGGACTACTTAAAATCTAAAAATGAAAATAGAGCTTTTAAGGAAGAAATGAAAATAGGGTTGAGACAGACTTGGAAGCAAAGCTTAAATAAGAAATGAAAATAGAGTTTCTATTCCTGTTTTACAATTATTTCCAAATCATGATTTAAGAAGTGAAAGTGAAATTTGTAACTGATGCCTAACTAATTACAAAAATAAAACTAAATGAAATACTTAGTTACTCTGCCTCTCAATTTTGGGAAAAA
This sequence comes from Pinus taeda, assembly GCA_000404065.3. NCBI lineage: Eukaryota > Viridiplantae > Streptophyta > Pinopsida > Pinales > Pinaceae > Pinus > Pinus taeda. Next base: position 201,774 of record APFE030923173.1, on the reverse strand, counting down.
GACTCCTTGGGATGACATTTGAGGAATTCTGTACTTCATTAATCTAACAAAAAGAAAATACAAAGATGCAGCAAAGACTCATTGCATAAATGAAATTCTCAACTACTTAGTTTAGGATTAATTATCAACTTGAAGGGTTTTTAGAGACATTCATGAACACCATGAGCTAGTAAACTAAAAATAGAAGACAGTAAATGGCACTGATCAGTCCAACTGAGAGTTTAAAGACTAGTAAAACAATGAACGAAGTAAACTAGATTATATTACTGAACTTCATCTTCTAACTACTAATAAAAACTAGAAAGAGATCAAGAAAATGGAAGCTACTTTAAATTATGAACACTATTAACAAGAAAATGATGGAAACTACATTATATGCATTGTTAGGAAGAAAATGATTATAAACACTGTGAAATAAAATGATAAATATGCAATTAACAAGAAGAAGAAAAATAACATGAAATGAAACATTTTCAGTGTCGGAGCCCTCTGCAAATGATTAGGCTATGCTTGCTCAATTAACTCCAAGGAAACTCCTTCAAATTCTCATAAAACATGTGGTCTTCATATTAACAACAGGGACACAAAATGCCCAAAAATTACAGAGTTTAGAATTTGATTTCACAATAAAAATATCACTATCACTACTAACTTCCTCAGTTCTTTACACAGGTATTTATAAGAAAATCATACAACTGTTTTTGGAGAAAAATATGCCACAGTCAAAACACGTAGAAGACAGGTACGCAGAATTTCTTCCTCGGCTTCTGGAGACATAAATCCAAGATGGTGGTTGTTGGATTTGGTTGCACAAGTGGTTGTTGGAGTTCGTAGGTTCAAGTAGTTGTTTTGGATAACTCTTCCCATTACTGTGAAATGTGTTAGTTAACCACGAAACAGTGTCCTGTTACCTTCGGTCTCTATGTTTGAATTCTCCATTGACCATAGCCTTATACCAACTTCTAAGCTAGGTGAATAGGACAGGGTCCATGTCACAATGATTTCCAAGCTGCCCATGTAGTTAGTTTCTCCCTCTGACACCTGTAACCTGTTAAAGCATGAAGGTAGCTATGGAACAACTGATTAGCTACAGAATAGGCCGCATTCTGTAGCTAATATACAAAAATTTATTCAAACAACAAAACATCAAAGCATAATACGTAAATCGCTAAATGTCCTCCTTGAGACGGTATATACTGATCATTGGTGATGAGAATGCATATTTCTCATGGAAAAACAAAAATAAGGAATGAGAAGTGTTGCTAGGGAGAGAGTAATTTTTAGACTCAACACCATTTCATAAAAATATGCAGCAATGACTGAAAAGTCGGCTGGGCGCACTACTAATTCCTTCTTCTACTGACTTGTATATGCTTCCGGTGCCATCCCTATAATTAAGAAGTGAATAATATATGAAAAATTGTGATCCGCTACTCCCACCACAAAGATTTGTGCCTATGGAAACCCTTCCCCCAATTTACTGGGTTCTTCACCTATTTCAATTCGCGACAGATGTTTAGGTCCAACATTCAACCTGCCTGACTTCACAATGACCTTGAATTCATACTTCTGAAATAATAACAATCATTTGCAAATCCCCACGCCCATCACAGGCTAGTTGACCAGGTATTGCAAGGAAAAATTATTTGTGTACATCTTGAAATGCTTGCATAACAGATAATGCCTGAACTTTTGCAGCACGTAGATCATGGCGAGCCCTTCACACTCAATCGTTGAATAGTTTTTCTCATCCTTCGATAACTTCCTAATTATGAAGGCTATAGAATGGTCCATTTCTCTTTCATTGGCCTGTGTTAGCACTGCACCCAACGCAATGCAATAAGCATCCACATGTACATCAAATTCCTTTCTCCAATCAGGAAATACCAAGATTGGTGTAGTTACCATTTTTTCTTTTAACACATCTAAGTTGGGTTGACATTATCCATCCCAACAGAATGTTGCATCCTTCTTTAGCATTTTTTCCATGGGCGTTATAATTTGAGCATAAGCTTTGATAAATTTTCTATAGTATTTTGTATGTACCAACATCACGCACAATTGCTTGACATTCCTAGGGGCATCCAAGTGCACAATTACTGGAATATTTGTAGGGTCCACCATTAATATTGCTTGCACACAACATGGCCTAGCATGATTGTTAGGATATTCCGACACGTAGGAATAGTTAAGTATAACTTGGTCTAGTATAGAGTTAGGTAAAGTGTGTTTCTTTACTATGTACATTTGTAACTTACAATCCGACGGTCCCGATATGTAATGATCCGACAGTTCATTCTCTCCTTGGTATTACCGACACTTGATCCATGGCTTGACACCCGATTGGTCCATGAATTCTATTTAAAGCGCATGGAGGGTCATTTGTAGGTTAACCTTGCATGAGAGAAGCTTATGTAAATTTTCATTCTTTTATTAATAAATTGCCTGTAGTAGCCACGTTGGCGCAGGCCGTGGATTGTTTCCCTCTCTGAGGGTTTTAACCACGTCAAAAATACTGGTGTATTGATTTGAGATCTGGTTGTGAGCGGTGTCCTTTTGGTGTTCTTTCTGAGGAACTTACCCTGTAAATTCCTACAGTTGTTGACGCAAAGGGCCAGAGGGTTGACGCAGGGCATCCCAGGGTTGACACAGACCCCTCTGGGGTAACACAGAGCCAGCGTGAGGCAGAGAGGCGTTGACGCAGTTCATCGAGAGGCAGTTGCTGGAATCTAGAAGGCTGCAGAAATATTGCAGAGTGGAGCTGGTGAGGTATTGTAGTCAGAACAATACCTGACAGAGCAGGGCCAGAGAAGTTATCGAGGGTTTCTAGCCGAGGAACGTGGATTAGTAGTGCAGTTCCACAAGACGATCAGAGTAGGGGGCATCTCGACAAGTGGCAGAAGGATTTCCAAGAGGAAAATCAGGACTCAAAGGGAGTCCAGAAGAGAACTTCTGGACGGGAAGTAGAGACTTAAAGGAGTCGAACAGAGAACTTCCAGGAGGGAAGTAGAGAAGCGTCATGGCACTACACGGGGTAAGAGACCAGGATAGATTAGATGGAGCATCGAACTTCGCAGTCTGGAAGGCCGGAATCTTATCAGTGCTTGACAGGAATCGTGTCAAGAACTTCGCCTTGAAGGTTATAGCTATCCCAGTCGACCCCAATGATAACGACAAGTACGAAGAGGCGATGGCGAGGGCCAAGTGCATAATCCTTGACAGGGTCAAGGATCATGTGGTACCGCATATAGCCGAGAAGGAAACGACAGTTGAGATGTGGGAGGCTCTTAAGAACTTGTGCCAGCATACTTCTATGCAGAGAAGAATGCTGCTCGAGAACTAGATGAGGTCGTATCAGATGAAGAAGGGTCAATCGATTGACACCTTCCTCGGAGGTCTGAATGAGATCCGAGACCAGTTGACTGCTATAGAAGCGACACCGGATTAGGAGCTTATGTTGAGAACAACCCTGAGTGCTGTCTCAGAAGATTGGGAAGTGTTTGTCCAGAGTATCCTGGGCAGAGGGACTCTCCCACCTTGGGACGAGATATGGGCAGCTCTTTGCCAGGAAGAGGTCAGATGGCAATCAAAGACAAGTAGCAACAGCAAAGGGATCAAGGTCAAGCAGGAGGAGGAGGATGTAGCCCTAGCATGTGAGGGAAAGTAGGAGAAGCAGAAGAAGAAAGATCTCTCCAAGATCAAGTGCTTCCACTGTGGAGAGATGGGTCATTAGTCGACCCAGTGCCCAAGGAAGAAGAGTAAGGGAGAGTCTTCTGAGACTAAGGCAGTGCCAGCACGGGCAGAGTAGGAAGTTTTGACAGACGATGACTGTGCCATGAGTGCACACATGCCACTTGAGCAGAAGTGGGGAGACATCGAGCTGTAGTCAGATGGACTACAAGCGATGAGGGGTAGGAATCAGGATCCTTGAGGTACCCATCCTCTTGGATTAGACCTTGCTACGGGAGCCCCGAAGAGGAGTAGCAGGACTAGATGATGTGGGTAGAGACAAATGCGGATGGAGCAGCAGAGAGAGCTACAATGCAAAAGTCTTGAGACAACGCGAGGCTAGCAGGCTGCAACAGTGCGAGATGCACAGGAGTGTTGCACCTGTGCAAGACGACACAGAGAGGTGTGCAACGGTGCGAGACGCACGAAGTTGTTGCAGCAGCGCAGAGGTTAGAGATAGGGACCACTTGTCAGCGGTAGAGGGAGCTTCAACATCAGTGGGTGTCTCTAGCCCAATAGGGAGGTCAGTTGGGAGATCAGTTACTTACTTCTCAGTAACTGAGTTGTAGTGCAGCAGTGGGAAGCACGATGCAACATGATGAGAGGAGGTGCAGCGTGGATGCATTGCTGGGAGAAAGGACTGACAACAACACAGATGCAGAGGGAGCTGTTGTACAGATGCAGCAGTGGTAGTGGCAGAACCATGGGCAGTAGTACAGGAGGCAGTAGTGCAGAGGATGTTGGGCAGGAAGGCCTAGCATCAGCACAAGTACCGATGCCGGATGATCAGAGTAATACTCAGTGAGGAGTATTGCTAGAGCACAGTCCTTGCTAAGAGGGAGTGTTGATTTGGGGTAGCATCGAATGTGCTCTAGCCACAATATTTGGTGGAGAGGTTTGGGCACATGAGATCTCCAATACCCAGAAAGGGTTTGGGCAAATTCTAAACAGATTAGGAGGTATTAAAATAATTAATATTTTAAATGAAGTCCCTAAGTCTAAACTTTGGGAAAATAAAATATTAATGTGTATTAATATGAATCTGTGTTAGAATGGTCAGATGCTGGGGTTGCAGAGCAATTTTGTGCTGAGGAGCTGCTGGAAGGATTTTCCGGGGTTTCAGCCAGGAGATTTCTCTCAAATTGTGAGGTATAACTGCTAAGGAAATTCTCTACTGGGTAGGCCAATTTCGACACCCAGATTGTATTCTGATATTGCTTAATAAGAAAACCCTCAGATAGCTGCATTGGTTTTCCCGCATTGGGTTTTTCCGAGGACTTTGGTCAAAAAATAATGGTTTCATGTGGTGTGTTTGTTCTTGTTTCTCTTAGTTGCTGATTTGTGATATGTTGAGCATGCACTGGTGTTTATTTTCAGTTTTTACTTTGTAAATAACTTGTTAAAGAAAAATAACAACTAGGTAGGAATAAATCAGAAAAAGTGCATGAAGGGTTTCTAAATTAAGTAAACTTAGAAACTTCAACATAAACCCGCTTTCAAAGCACACTCCAAATGGAAGCGCCTAGGGAGCGACCCAAGGAGCACACTCTTGATTCGCTCTCGTTTAGGAGAGATTTTCGGGAGCATGCTCTCGCCAAAAGAAATTCGCTTCCTGGTCGCTCTTGCCAAAAAAAATTCGCTCCTTCGTCGCTCTTGCTAAACTGAGCAGAAAGCTTGGTTTATGTACACTATAACTTGAGGTTCTTGGCACATTATTGTGAGTGGGCTCGACTTGAAAGAGCATATATCACTTGGAACAACAACTTGAAGGAGGATAATTTGGAGGATGGAGCCTTACATTTAGAAGAGTTGGAAGAAAATTTCTTTTATTTTCTTCACCAAAAAAAATTTAGTCTACTTGATCCGAATTGGATCATTATATTGTTTGTCATCCATCTCGATGCATTTGGTGTGGAAAAATAGGAGGAATCGACTCATGGGACCATTTTTACTGTGGGACCTAGTTTGGCAAAACTGGGCCTGAAACCTTCCGGGAGAGTTTTTAGGCATCAAATGACATTTTTTGGGGGTAAAACTTTGTCGCTTTGGCGTCGTACCATTTCATGCTATTCTACACACAAAGATCTTTCCAACTATATGCAAGAAACACGTCAATCTGAGTCCGTATGCAAAAGTTATCCCACTAAGTAGTTGACCTTCATGTTTTCACACCTATAGTTCGGGAGGATGCTGCGTTAACCCCCATTATTCACGGAAAAGAGGCTAGCCACGTGATTATGATGTAAAAGACTCTAGAAGAGTCTAAATTGTAACTCTAGTTAAGAGTTGATGTAGTCAAAATTAACTGCTAGTACACTATCGGACTTTGTTATAACTGGGCCACTAAGAGGAAGAGGCATTCCATTCTTTTGAGAGCATTTTGTTCCATAGCTAAGCAAATATAGCCAGGAGAGATAGGAGGTAGAGAACACAGAGAGGATCTGTGCATTGTAGCAACCCACGAGCCACAGTCATTACTTCTTTGTACCTTCAACCATATCTCCAAACAGAGAAAGAGAGCGAAGCCACCTCACCTTCCCGTTGGGTTCTCTCCCAAAAGGGTTCCCTAGAGAGCATATCTCATGTCTTATGTATTTGTGTGGGCTTATTTTGTCGTTCTTTACTTTTTTGCATAATTGCATTTCGCATGCATGCACTACTTACAGTTAAGTTTACAGATCTTAAAGTTTAATAAAACTGTAATAGTTTAGAATTTTGGATTTTTAATATAATATTTCTAGATTTGTTGTGACGAATTATGTAGTGGAATATCCTTGGTAATTTATGGATCATTTGGTATCATAGCAGGTTTCTTTTGGTATTTGTGGACATTTGTAGGGGATCTAGGTCAGCGGGGTCAAAAATCATAAAACCCTAATCATGGCTGATGAATCTATAAACAAACCTCATGATTCTGCAGAGGTGAAGTTTTTGTGGCTCGAACAAGAAGTCACGGATATAAACCACAATGTAAACCTCCTCATGGCGACCCTAAGTAACAAGCTGGGGATATTTGGAGAAGATGGGGGTTTGAATGCAGAAGACAAATCGGAAGGGGGATCAGGAGATCGGGAAGACATGGAGAACCAACAAAAGAAAGAACCTGTAAAAGATCAACCCAGTTCGAGTGCCGTGAATCAATCCCTGTTTAAAATTTAAGCAAAAGTTGATATCAAGCCGTACCATGACGGGATCGGTGCTCTGAAGTTGAACCACTGGTTGCAACAATTGGAAGTTTATTTTAGTGTCCATCAAATCGAGGAAGGACAAAAGATCTCATTCGCGCGACTGAAATTAGAGGGCCATGCACTGACTTGGTGGGAGAGCCACACAGAAACCCTGAGGTTAGAGGGAGAACCTCCAATGACTAAGTGGGAGGATTTCAAAACCCTCATTAAGTCACAGTTTTATTCCATTGGGTACGTGGAGGACTAGTGGATCTGGTGGCATTACTTGAGGCAAAAGCTGGGCCAAAGCATGCAGGAGTACACCACGAAATTCAGAAAGATGGCTATAATGCTGGGTGTCTCTCCAAAGAACCCAGATGTACTCAAGTATTTGGGGGTCTACACTGCCATTTGCGTGAGCAAGTGATGTTGTCCAAGCCCAAATCGGTGGACGAGGCTTGTGTATGGGCACAGTACCTGGAGAACATAGGTTTGAAGAGAGTGCAATTAAGTGGATCGAAGCAAAAGGAGAAACATGAAGCTTCTAAGGAGGGGAAGAAGAAGCAAAAAGGGGGGAAATATAAGAAGATGATGGCCACAACACACCAATGCAAAGATCCTAGCAAACACTACGACCATTGCAACGTTGATGGCCATACAGAGGAGAAGTGCTAGAAGTTGCATCTAGAGCTAAACCCGAAGAACAAGAAGAGAGATAATAAGAAGAAGAATCTCATGGCTATGGATTGGGGCAACCAAGTTGAAAGCAAATCGGACGTGGATGAGAAGGTCGTTTGCACGTTAGTGCAGAAAGAGGTGAATTTGAGTAGCCTTCAGTAATAGGAACATAAAGAAATGACCAAACTCTTCCATATAAAGATATAGGTCAAGAAGACAAAGATTGATTGCAGCAGAGCTGGTCAAGAAGTTGTGGTTGGAAGTTCGTGATCATCCAAACCCATATCCATTGGGATGGGTACGTAAGGATGCAGAGTTGAAGGTAACAAAACAATGTAAAATTAGATTTGCTATCAATGCTGATTTTATGGATGAAGTAGATCTAGATGTGGTTCCCCTTGATGTATGTGGAGTCTTGTTTGGGAGTCCATACATGTACATGTGAGATGAAATATTCATGAGGAGAGACAATCAATATCGGTTCATGAAGGATGGAAAATCATTCATCATCAATGTGCACAAAGACAAGTAAAAAATCTCACTGGTAAGTGCCAACCAAATCAAGAAATTGATCAGTTCCAACAAGAAGTATGTTTTATTGTTTTTAAGAGAAAGTCGATTAGAAGAGGAGTCAATAAGAGGCAAGATATACCTGGAGGGGTGTACTAAGAAACATAAACAACAATTGGAGGAGTTGTTATAGGTGTACAAGGATGTGTTTTGAGAGCCTAAAGGTTTACTACCTAAGAGAGAAGTGGAGCATGAGATCCAGCTATTGCCAAACTCCCCATTGCCAAATATTGCGCTGTACAAGCAGTCTGTTATAGAAGCGAGTGAGGTGAAGAAAAAGTTGCAGCAGCTGCTGGAACATGATGTCATTTGATCGTGTACATCACCATGTGGGTCACCCATCATCATTGTGTCAAAGAAGGATGGGACTTGGCGGATGTGTATGGATTACAGGGCATTGAACAAAATGACGCTCAAGAATAGATACCCCCTGCCTAAGATAGACAATCTGCTAGATTAGTTGGAGCATGCAGAGTACTTCACCAAGCTGGACATGAAATCTGGATATCACCAGGTTCGAGTGAAAGAAGAAGATACATGGAAGATTGCCTTCAAAACCAGACAAGTTTTGTATGAGTGGTTAGTTATGCCATTTGGCCTATTTAATGCACCAACTACATTTATGAGATTAATGAATGATATACTACGCCCTTTTATAGATTCATTTGTTATTGTCTATTTGGTTGATACTGATATATAGTGCTATCTGGCAGGAGCATATGTCACATTTGGCGCAGGTGCTGGAAACATTGAAGAAGCACCAGCTGCTAGCAAATCTCAGGAAGTGCAAGTTTGCACAATAGTCTTTGGTGTATTTGGGGTATGTGATCGGTGGAGGAGAACTTAAGATAGATCCTTCGAAGATGGAGGTCATCATTAAATAGCCAGTGCCTACTAATGTTTCTGAGGTTAGGAGTTTCACTGGGGCAACACAATACCTGAGGAATTTCATAGCCTCATTTTCAACGGTAGCAACACCGCTCCACGCCATAACAACAAGTGGCAAGAGTTTCCAGTGGGGAAAAGGTAAGCAAAGGGCTTTCAAAGAGCAAAAGAAGAAGATCAGCCAAGCACCAGTTTTGGCATTACCAAACTTGCAACGACCCTTTGATGTGGAGACAAATGCGAGTGGGTATGTTATGGGAGTTGTCTTGATGCAGGGAGGAAGGCCTGCATGCTACCATTCTGAAGTATTTCATGGGGCAGTCCTTAACTACCCTACCTATGATAAGGAGCTCTACGTGATGGCGCAAGCTATGAAGAAGTGGAAGCACTATCTGATGGGAAAGGAGACAATTATCCACACAGATCACTGACCGTTACAGTACTTGCAGGCCCTGAGTTAGCTACATCAGACCAGGCATTATAAGTGGATGGGGTTTTTACAACAGTTTCATTTGGTGATAAAGTATAAGAAGGGCAGGACAAACAAGTTGGCTGACATGCTGTCAAGGCCACCCACATCAAATATTACAACTTTGGGGACTCTTATGCGCATGGATCCATTCACCCATGATGCATACAAAGAGGCATATTCAAAAGATGAGGACTTCAGGAAGGTGTATCAGTAGTTGTAGATTCAGAGTCATGTGCATGATGGCAACAACACCGTTGAGTGCCATCTCCAGGATGTGTTACTCTACAGGCTGGATAAGCTATGTGTTCCTAAATGTGAGCGTTTGCAGCTGATCAGAGAGGCTCACACCTCCAAGGTTGCAGGCCACTTTGGTGTAAGGAAGACCATGGCCAACTTGCAGAGGTATGTGTATTGGCCCATGATGCAAGAGCAGGTAGCTAGGTTCATAAGAGGATGTGTGCTTTGTTGTACCAGCAAGCCTAGCAACAGGAAACAAGGTCTATATCATCCATTACTTGTACCTACTCGTCCTTGGTAAAGCATTTCCATGGACTTTGTGGGAGGTTTATTGACAACCAGGAAGGGACATGACTTCCTGTCCGTGGTAGTTAACAGGTTCAACAAGATGTGTGTTTTGATGCCTTGTAAAAAGACCATTATTGGGCAAGAAGCAACAAACTTGTTCTTTGGATAGGTTTGGGTGCACTTTGGGATATCAAGGAGCATCATTTCAGACAGGGATACAAGATTTCTTAGTGCATTCTGGACTACATTGTGGGAGAAGATGGACACGAAGTTGAAGAGATCTACAACATTCCATCCACATACAGATGGGCAGACAAGTCAACAAGACTTTGGTGCAACTTCTAAGGGGATACAACCAGAAGCATCCAAAGACCTGAGATGAAAATCTGGTATATACACAACATTCTTACCAGTGTTGTTAAAAGCGCGATTTAATCGCGCTTTTTTGAAAAAATCGCGCTTTTTTCCTCCAGACGATTTAATCGCGCGTTTTATAGGAAAAAAGCGCCAGTTTTTTTTGTCGCTTTTTTCCAAAAAAAGCGCGCTTTTTACTGAAAAAATCGCGGGGGCGGCGGGCAGCAGGTTTTATAATGAAAAAAAGGTTTTTTCACTCCTCATTTGGACAGTCAGGCGCGCGATTTGGAGGAGAGGAGCTAGGAGAGAGGAGCTGGAGGGTTTCTTGCCGATTCGAAGTGGCTAGACTCACTATTTCAAGAGGAGATCGCCATTTTCACCATAGAAACGGTATGTATGTTAATTTTTTTTTGTTTTCATTGTTTCAAAACTTTGTTTTTCTATGTTTTTAATTTTTTTTTGTTGAAAAACTTCATATGGGCACCATTTTTTTTTGTTTTCATTGTTTTTAAAGAATTGTTTGTATTTCTTCATTGATTTGGGATGGGTAGCTTGGTATGGCTATGGGAACCAATTTTTTTTTTTTTTTCATTTTTTTTAAACATTGTTTATGTTTTTTCATAGTTTTTGGCATTTGCTTGCCATTTGGTTGGGTAACTTGGGTTTGGAACTTTGGA
>APFE030923173.1:112710-165747 GCA_000404065.3 Pinus taeda | reverse complement strand
CCGACACTTGATCCATGGCTTGACACCCGATTGGTCAATGAATTCTATTTAAAGCGCATGGAGGGTCATTTGTAGGTTCACCGTGCATGAGAGAACCTTATGTAAATTTTCATTCTTTTATTAATAAATTGCCTGTAGTAGCCACGTTGGCGCAGGCCGTGGACTGTTTCCCTCTCTGAGGGTTTTAACCACGTCAAAATACTGGTGTATTGATCTGTGATCTGTTTGTGAGCGGTGTCCATTTGGTGTTCTATTTGAGGAACTTACCCTGTAAATTCCTACAATGATCCCAAAAGGAACCCAAAATATGCATTTTTTCAAATTCAGCTCTATCTAGTATCTGCATGTTAGCCTGTCTGATTTGGCACTTCAATCTCTAATCAAAGTCCCAAGGAATTTCCTCAACCTTCGTCATGATCTCTTTAATTCAACCACTGACTGTGAGTCGGATTTGGGTTTACTAAACTCTTTGTTCAAAGTTGTTTGAGTTTCTGCTAGCGATGCACAAGGATTGTCACTACAATACTTAATGTGCCAAGTTAGTGCACAACCCTGTAAGGCAGTAACCACCTAACCCTTATTTATATTATCATCGATAATTTGTTTCACTATCCATATAATGTTCAGAACAAACTAGAATTGCTCTGGATATTCACTTCCTATGCCTTTGAAGATCAGTATCTTCATTGTGTTCGCCATGTTGAATGGTGGCAGTAGAGGTGGAGGTGTGGGTGAAGGTGTATGTAGTGGGGATGGAGGTGGTGGTCAGATGGATGGATGATTTTTCCTAGGAATACCCTGAGGTATTAGCTGAACATCACTTCATAGCATACTCTGCACCACCCCTTCGTCGTCGCTTAAAGCAGGTCCAACCAATGGGCTATACTCTGGTACTGATCCTACACGATTTCTAAATAATCTTCCACTTCGTGTAGCCTTGAACATCAAGGTAATGGCATTACCCATTTTTCACATAATATAATTTTAGTCCAAGTATTCAATGATCTTAAATACTTACCTCACGGTCCTTTGAAGAATATTCACTCCGCTTCACCATAGCTCACTGAGATCTCAACTAAAAATTCTGTAACAAATCCTCCCAGAATTCGATCGAGCCAATGATTGACAATTCATGAGATCTTACCTTCATAGGTTTCTAGTCATCGCACTAATTTTGGAGTCCACACTATGGGACTATCCAGCTTCCACCTATCTTGATTGTCTGACAATTTAGTTAACCACTCGTATGATTCGATTGAGAAGGTGTAGAAGAAGATTTCGTGTATCTCTATATACATATATCTATTCAACAAATATTCCTTTGACACACACGGATTGATGTTTTCTTACGCCCTGAACTCATGAATCTTTTGATCCAACCACTTTTCATTTTATTTCTTGGTCAGGTTCCAATGATGCAACATCACACATCTCTTTTAAGAAGATCCTAGTCCTAACAATGGAACCATTTGTTGGCTTAAGGGGTCCAGACCTAGGTTTAGAGTTATTTGTGCCAACCACCAAAACCCTACACTACTGGCCCTTCCAAAAACAACCCGTATAGTGCAGGCTATAGTCTCACCCGAAGCAATATGGGGGGATTCAAGAACCAACCTTCTATATCTAGATACTAGTGTGATGTCTTCCATTGCCTTAGATCTACCTTCGTGTAGATCGATTAAGTTCTAGGTAACATCTCTACAACTCAGTTAAAGCGGCCTTAAAACCTTCAAGAAGGTCCACGATCAGTCCTTGTGAACCATTAACAGTCGATTTACCTACTTACATGCACAAATAGGTAACCCTAGATTGGAGTTTGTGTAGATCTACTTTATTGGTTAGAAAACATAAGAGGAATGATCTGAATCTTCACAGAAGTGGCCAAGCATTAATTTCATACATTATTAAGACAAATTTAATAAACTCGCATAGAATTTAATCATTATTTAATAAAAACATGTCATTCATCGGCATCCTATAACATAAATAGATGGAAATGGAAATACTCAATAATTCTTTGTAAAATTATCTTTATTGATCTTCAATGACTGATTACAGACTCAAATACCCTATGCACACAGCTATAGGGGTCCACAAACTCCACTGTGGACTCTACCCAAGCCTCCATGAACTCAACTACATAGCCTTCCCTTCTCTACCTAAGTGCAGGAAGCAGAGCCTTCCCGCCTTAGCTCCTTTGAAAACTCTTCATTGAACCCAATTGTCTATCAAAACTTCTTGTTAACTTTTCTTAAGACTTTCTAGGACTCGAATATTTATAGACATTTCCATACAAATCCATCATCCACGGACCATGGGTGAATCTCAAAACTCTACTTAAACAAGGGGCTAAGCCCCTTTGACTCTTATTCATTTACGCACTCCAATTTCATATATGGTGGAGAGTTTACAGCTTTTAGAAAACTTGTTACAGAAAGTGACTAATTAATTCCATTCTGCCTCCGAGGACCCCATCCCAACATCCATACTTTCACATATTCCATGTTGTTCATACAGATTGATTTTTAGAGTTAATTTTTAGCCTCTCTTCTTTTCAAGCATTCACACAACAAGTCTCATAAACATAAGAATGAACACACTACTTTATTGCATGCGCTAGTTACCAACACGTATCACTCTTCCACACTGTCTATATGGACATTCCATTGGACATGGAATTCATTAGGAAACCTTAATGTATTGCAAAAAAATCAATGAATAGCAGTTTCTATTTTACCATTAACACATTCATATTATTTTCAGAAATAAAATATATCATCCAAGCACATTTTTCAATTATGTGAAACTCCCTTCGAAAGCCATTTTTACAAATATGACTCCTTTATTCGTCTGATTCATATTTACATAATCGATCCCTCCTTGACTAATCATTTATCCACATATGACCTCTATCGAAACACTACAAGGTAGGCTTCCAAGCTCATCAGAAATTCACACAAAACATTTTCCAAACACTTAGAATATGGATCCCACCGACTAGATGGTTTATTAACTGCCCTCTAATAGAAAGCACCAAGGTGGTTTATTAGTTTTACCTACGACAACCACCATGGTGGTTTATTAGTTGTACCTATAGGAAGAACCATGGGGGTTTATCAACTATTTATTAGCTCTAAGCACCATCACGACTCACTATTTCCTCTAACATCAAGCAACAAGGTGGCTTGTCAATTGTACTTACAACAATTACCATGGTAATTTATATTTCCTCTAATAGTAAGAACTAAGGTGTTTTATCAACTTCCCTCTAACATAAAGTATCAAGGTGTTTTATTAGTTTACTTTTCATGGAAAATGCCATCGAGGTCTGATTTCCACTGTCCATGTGTTTTATTAGCTACTCAGCAATAACCATAGTGACCTGTAATTCCATTTCCATGTGGTTTATCCATTATAAAAAGCACCATAATGATTAAGTCTTCCAATGATGACACAAACTTTTACAAAATAGTCCAGTTTCGTCACACATAAATTGTCCCTACAGTCCTCCCTCAAAGTCTCAGACCCACCACAAGGTAATCGAAGGAAAAATGCACTCACAATGTTATGCAACTTGCAAACCAGCATGCATAGGTTCTACCATTCACTCATCAATACCTTATCTTCTTTAGCCTTGATTCCAATGCACTACATGTAGCACCTTTATTGGCTTCCCATTTATATTGTCAACTTATTCCTGGTTAGATGCTCACCATTAACCACTATTATTCATGTGAATAATGTTATTAAAGTAGACTAATTTCATTCTTTACAGATACACATCCATTACTACATGCACCTAACATATATTCATGCATCTAACATATCATTATTTAATATCTATTTAATGGACATGCATGTTTTGGACTCTCTCATCTCTTCCATTTTTATCATGCGTATGCTATTATTCATTAGCATATGAAAACTTCCCAAAACATTAAGAAATTATTAAAAATATCAAGATATAAGTTATGACATTCCCCTCGTCGTTATAGCTGCATCAATTGACCATAAAGTTTGCAATATTATCAGGCTACACTAGAGAATCTAGTATAAAACTTGCATGTTTATCTTTCTGCATCAAACTCAATTCAATATTCAAGTAACATCACTGTATTGATATATATAATTTAATGATTACACATAATTAAAAAGGCATGGATATAATAGTCTAAAAAATTAATTATCTCCTATACTCGAGGTCATCTACATTAAATGTTGAAACTTAGCTTCGATACCACTTGTAACATAGTATTAGAGCTCCCATTTCATATATTCTTTAACACACCTAGGCCCATTTTTGAACCATGGTCTGATACAACTTTGTAAAATAACTAGTGCCTTAATTCTTGGCTAGGGATACAAGGTATCAAAAAAATTCCTTCTTTAAGAGCTTAAAATTATCTTAGATACCATTTTGTCACATACCCTGAATAAATTTATCCCAACCACACTTGCAAAAACTTGATTTTCAATTGTCAATTTTTTTTTCAAACACTATACATGTATACCTACCTTCAAATACTTTGTATACAACTAATTAAGTAATATTTTTCTTCTATATTTTTTTTCAAATATTGTGCATGGAATAAAATAAGAAACATTGCTCTAATTCCACTTGTAACATACTAGCTGAAATATACACCCATTCATACAAATTTTGATTTCTATTTTCGACGTATTTTATCAAATATTTTGTATGGAAATTGTAATAAAACACCTATAACATGTTTCTTCTATTTCTTTTCATACAAATAACAATATAGTAGCTACGCTAGTACTATCATACAATAAAACTAACATTAACCAATATTATCCTCATCTAGGAAACAACATTTTCTTAGGGGCATTTTATAAAATAGTTTATATGCAATGAATCATTTAACCATTTAGGTATTTATCCAAAGTAATTGCATGCAAACTAATATAAAAACTTCCTCACGACATATCTCATAAATTATAGTATTCCAAGTTTTGAAAACAAAGTTAGATGATTAGTAGGATTTCCCCTTACTATGGTCCAAGTTTATGGAACCTCCTGGATGAAACATTATAGCAGAAATACCAAAATGAATAGATTAATTCATGATATTAGGAGAATTAAAGAAGATTGACTTCCTCTGATCATATCTCCTTAAATATTGTGGCCCAATATCTAAACATTGGACGATATGGTCAACAATATTTCCCTCACTATGGTCCATATTTCATCTTCTAGAACCTTCTAGTTGAAACATTATAGTATAAATTCCAACATAACTTGTTTAAAAATTCATTTAGGAAACCAAAATTTCTATCATCATATACCATAAAATTTCACAACCCAATATTTGAAAATTTGACCAAATGATCAAGAAGATTTTCCCTCATTATGCTGCAAGTTTTAGATTCTACAACTTCTAAAAAGAAAATTTATTATAGAAATACCAACATGACCTATTTAAAGGAAAATTTAGGAAGATAATAATCCTCAACTAGTGTTGTTACAAAGTTAATACATACGAAAAGCAAAATCCAAATAGTATAACAACTACAAAGATGATAAATTTGTTGAAGGGTAAATACATGTACTTATAAATTTTATGAAATGAGAAACTATATAATCATTCATATTAGCAAGCTATCCATGCCAACAATATCATTAATATAGAAACAAATATTTATCCATTCCATCCAAAACAATATTAGAAACCGAAGTAGGGTGAGCCACATTCCACCTCACCATAGGGTTAGTTGTGCTACAATGCTTCCGACAACCTACCAACCCCATTGAATATATTGATACCTCGATGGAAAAACTAATATGAGGGATTAAGTACATAGTAAAAACTCAATTTCTATCACATAGGATGTCAGTCAAGGCTCTTAACCAATCACATATTCTAAACCTCTCTAGGTTTTGACACTAATTATCTTCCAAATTCACATTTATAAGTGAGAGGGAACAAATTTTATGGGAGACAAATACAATCGAGAAAAACTAGAAGCTTAGTAACCAAGAAGAAGAATCAAGAACTTAAAAACAATTGACAGTTTCTCCTTACAATTTTTATAATCACACCTTGACCCTTCATCTTCCCAATATTTTTCTAGAAGCTCCTTAGGAATAACAACATCCATATCAAGGGAAAATAATATTTATTCAATCAAGGTTAGTATTATTCCCACACCCCCTTTCATCTTTCCCTCCCAAGTTAAGTTTTTCCCTCTACTCAAGGCAATAAAATTTATTTGTTGTCCTCTTTGTTTAGCTCCAAAATTTTGGTTAATAAAAATAAGCATTACATAATATAATAGAGTTTTACATCATATTATTTGATGTTATCACCCCAACGTTACATCATATAATAGAGTTTGACAATCATAGAATTAATGTTCTTAATTACATTACAATGCTTGGGTTAATTAAGGGGTGTCACTAGAAGGATGACTGAGGAAGATGATGTAGTTAGAATGTTGTTTTCCCTCTTCTTAGAAGGAAATGATAGAAATTGGTAACTGGATTTTCCCATAGGAGGACTTATTGGTACCAACTCCATTATGTATTTGAAAATAGATGTGATAGTGTAAAGGAGTGAACAGAACTCTTGGGTAGGTTCAAATAATACAAGAATACTAATAATTAGAATGTCAATAATTTCACTTAGAGGTATGATAAGTTGCTTAAAGAAGTACCTAAGTTGTATAAATGTACTGAATAGGCCATTCAAGTGCTACATGTTGATGATTTTCCTATACATATATCTTATGCACTAAAATATAAAGATCCTCAAACCATTGAGAAAGCCAATGATTTTTTTTTATAACCATAGAGTGCAACTTGGCCTCATCTAGGGTTTATTCTCGCTCATATGCCAAAACTAAATTGGAGGTCAAGTCTATGTCAGTTTCCAAGTCAACCCTTTATTGTAAGCATTTTTCCATAAATTGGATAAAAATACCAATGATCTAATGTAGGGGGAAATGGTGATAGTGAATAATTGGAATAGCTAAGATAGGGAAAGAGGGTCTCACCAAAATTATCCTCCAAAGCCCTAGTTGAATGATGATAGGGATCCTAAAATAAATCCTAATAGTGGAAATAAGTTTTCTTAGAAACTTATGCCTAATACCCTTTCCCGACCAATATGATTAATCATGAAGGATTTCCTTGTTTCCATACATGTAATGAGTTCCATAGTTAAGGAGAATGCCCATATAATCACACTAGAAAGGATAATATCCTAGAGAATATGAATTAGTTAATGACTTTTCCCCATTCACTACTTTTCACAAAGAGTTTTCATCCTTTCCTCGGTAATGGAATAAAGAGTCAACAGAAGAAACAATTAACAAATGTCATGAAAAAATTAATGTTGTTGAAGCTACGTATATATTAATGAGTTTGAATTATCTTAGGAAGAACAATGAGTTGAGCCACCCCAAAGCAAGTAATAGTATTTCTTCCTAGAAGAATATGAAAACACAATTTTCTTCTAGCAGGAATAATCCCAAGAGAAATTCCTCAATTGCAAGGAATGGAGTGTCATTAGAAGTAAAGTTGGGAGTCCTCATGAATGTAAATGTTAATTTTCCACTTCTATAGCTTGCTAACATAGAACTTTTAGTGGTAAAGTTGTGACAATAATTAACTTCTATGAGGAAGATAAGGACCCGACTATAATATTTAGAAATATGGATTGTTACTAAAATAATGGAGAGCATGTTCCCTTTTTGTTAACCCTAGTAACTATTAAAATTATACTGCAAAATATTTACTTGACTCCAAATCTTCTGAAAACGTTATGCATTTAGGATTCATGAATAAAGTCTAGTTGTAAATTACTACGCCTTATGGAAATATATGTGGCTTTGACTCAAAGACTATCCCTATGCATGGTTTAGTGAAGGATATTAAATTTTAGTTGGCCACTAATAATTTAATAATGAAATATATGATTTAATGGATATAGTGGCCTTATATTTCCTTGATTCCTAGGGGATTAACCTATCAAGAAAATGGTTAGTGTCTGTTGGTTAGAATTTACAAATGAACTTGGGATTATACTACAATAACTACCACTGATGGAAATCCATTCATCGTTTATCAAGAGACACATATGGATAATCATGTTAAAGGCATTTATCCTTTCCATTTCCCCATTCACTTGGGAAGATGAATGATCCAAGTATATATTTGTGGCCACTCGCCTATTCCACTTGGAACCCCACCACTTTCTCTTTCATTTTTTCAATTTCCTTACTTGTAGCATAGTTTACTATTTTTTCCATTTTTTCAGGTCCAAACTTCCGAAGTTGTTTCGAGGCCTAAACTATGTTATTTTGGAAAATGGGCAAAAATCAATTTTTGATTGATTTTTGTATTCCAAAGTTGTAGATCTTGGATAGATATTTCTAAATATGTGTTTTGTTCGTCAAACAAATCTCGTATGCCAAAGTTATGACCCTGGGAAGTTGATGTACTAATTTACCCAAACATGGTCCATAGTTTTGGTGCTTCATCTCCTAGGGTTTGGTTATTGGATGTTTAGGGCTTGCCATTGATTCTTAATAATAAATATGCCTTCGAGCCTTGTTGTAACACATTCTAGTGGCATGTAGTTGCCACATCTCTTCTCAGAGATAATCTACGATCATCATAGCTATTTTGTTTATGTTTATGTAGGTAAGCATATTTCAGTTCTTCGATATTAATGAAATGATGTTTTATTTCGGCTACATCTATGTGATATGTGTATTTATGTATTTTTTACAATTCTACATAAGCCAGATCAATGGTATCAGAGTGGTCTACTCTTTCTCTATTTTTATTTCCATGTCCCCAACAAGGTCAGGGTATAAGGAGTTAGGGCTTGAACTGGTTGAACCTTTGCAAGACCATCCTCACAAAACCCAATGTCCTCCCATGGTGGAAGAAGATAAAGACAAGGGAGTAGGAGATCCTTTCAAAATATTACTCAAGGAAGCCGTCGAGTGCTAAAGGAACGTAATGCTGGATAACTTTCCCCAAATCCTTTGACAGCTACCCACAGGCAAAACATCTTCATCTAGAAGCCACTCTAGAGAGATCACTTTTTTTAAGGTACAATTTAACTTTGATATTCCCATATTTGAGGGCCAGATAGATGCAAAGATCATAGATAGATGGTTAGATATATTGGAAGGATATTTTTCAGTTCATGACTTTTCTAATCGGGAAAATATTAGTTTTGAAATTCTGAAAGTCACCCCACACATCAAGGACTAGTGGAGACCTATGAACAAAGGGATGAGAGGGAATCCTCACTATTTTCAGTCGGACCCACTCCGAATTCTTTCCAGTTCCATGATGTCATTAAGGAACAATATTACCCTATCAGGATATATGAAGATAAATACATAAAGTTGCCCACAGTGTGACAACAAAGGGACCAAGATGTGTCGAGGTTGACAAACTTTTTCCATACCCTTCGAATGAAAATGGGTATCAAGGATTCTGAGAGGCATTTGGTACTCAAGTACTATGATTTTCTACACAGATACATCCTAGATGAGATGGAGTTCCTAGAAATATCCTTGCCTAGAACCACCTATCGATATGTTGTCAAAATCAACTAGGAATTTAAATAAAAGAAGCGATACCTTGGATCAAGGAATCTTAAGCAAGGGAAAGGCACCCCCAAGGCATGGAGAAAGGACAAAGGCAAGGCAGGGTGACCCAGGATAAGATGTCAAAGTCGCAAGAGAAGAAAAACACCACAAAGATAAAGAGGGACACATGGAAATGGCATGATTTCCATAAGATCCCCACTCACAACACAAGTGAGTGTTGAGCCAAGAAGTTACTGGTGGCCGAGCTGAAGGTTTTTGAATCGGATGCATATTATGAATTTGAGTTAGAAATTGACAAGGGGAATGATAGAGGGAAGAAAATTATCGATGTAGAGCCTAGTGCCATAGTTTCCACCACCAAGATCCAGAAGGATGAGCCTGAAGATCAAGACGAGGGGGAGTGACTCTTCCACTTATAGATGTGGGTGAAGGGTTCTCCATTGCAGTTCATTGTGAACATCGGGAGCTAAAAAAAGCTCATTTCAATATAGGTCATGAAGTGGTTGGGCCTACCAACCATGCCACACCAATAGTTGTACACCATTTGGTGGAATCACCAAGGGAAGGATCTCTGTGTCAACCAATAATGTCGCCTTCCCTACATAACCAATCCCTTCACAAATCAGGTATTATGTGAGGTTTCGCCTCCTATAGTTTGTGATGTATTATTAGGCCAACCATACTTGTGGAAGAGACATGTTGTGAATTCTTTTAGGCCTCACACTATTATTATTACTTTGGGTGAGAAGTTGTACAGGATAGTGATGGTAGCACCACCTACCACCATTTATTTGATCACTGCAAAGCAATGTAGTAAGATCATTTCTGAGACTAGGAAATTTGTTTTCCTTATGATTCTCTATTAAGGTAAGAAGAATATTGTGGCCATGGCCTCCAGACAAGTCTGCTCTACATGGCCACAATAGATGGAAAATGTTATCAAGTACTACGAGGACATCTTGACCTCACCCGCAGATGTACCTCTACGTTGTCAAGTCAAGCAATCCATCGATCTAACCCCAGGTGTGTCGCTACCCAATGGACTGATCTATCAACAGTCCATTCTGGAGAAGGATAAAATGAAGAGGAAGATTCTAGATTTGTTGAAGAACGGGCACATTAGACCAATTTCATCACCTCATGGGAGCCGAGTCGTGTTATTACAGAAGAAGGATGAGACATAGAGACTTTTTATTGACTATCAGACACTGAACAAAATCATTGTCTATAATAGGTATCCAATCCCATAAATGGATGACCTTTTGAACCAAGTTGTGCCAAATATTTTAGCAAGATTGTCTTCAAGTCTAGTTATAACTAGGTACTGATTAAACCCTCCAATGTGTAGAATACTTCCTTCAAATCCAAGGAAGGATTTTTCGAATGGCTAGGAATGCCTTTGAGGTTAAAAAAGGCCCCCACAACCTTCATGAGGTTGATGGATGACATCTTGTGACCCTTAACCAACTCATTCATTGAGGTGTATTTGGATGACATTCTGATCTTCAGCTAGAGTTTGGACGAGCACCTCCAACATATTTAGCAAGTCCTCCAAACCCTCTGACAACACAAGTTGTTTGCCAATTTGGAGAAATTCACTTTTGGTATGACCCAAGTTCAATATTTGGGGTACATAATTGATAAGAAAGTTGTTCATAAGGACCTAACCAAGATACAAGTCATTCGGGATTGGCAAGCCCCAACCACTCTAACTGAGCTTCACATCTTTCTATATCTTGCCAACTTCTACCATATCTTCTTGTTGGGGTTCTCTAATATCACTTGGCCCTTGAGTCAAGTCACCATGGGACCAGTGAATTCAAAGCTCGTTTGGTATAAATCCAAACAAAAGGTGTTTCCTGAGTTGAAGCATTACCTCTACTCTACACCATTTATCACATTACTGGACTTGCAACAACTAGTTTAGATTGAGACATATGCCTTCAACTATGCTATTGGTATAGTTCTTACTCAGCAGGGGCATCCAATGGCATATAGTAGTGAGACACTTTCAAACATAGTTTTAAAGTATGCCACCTATGACAAAGAGATGTATTTTAATTTGTAGGTCTACCGACAATGGAATCAATACATTATGTGGAATGGAATGGTCAACCACATAAACCACTGACCCACATAGTTCATATAGACACAAGGGATGTTACAAAACGATTGCCATAAAAAATGATCCACATACTTGAAAGAGTTTCATTTGAACATTAAGTATAAGAAGGGAAGAACCAACAATGTTCCAAACAACCTTAGCCAACCATCGGTCATGGCGCTGACCACTATGCTTGACTCTTGTGGTCATGAGATTGTCTGGTGGTCGAATCTTTACAAGAGTGATCCAGAATTTAGCAACACATACTAGATGCTCCAGAAGGGAAACAAGTTCCAAATTTTCACCTCCAGGGTGCACTCTTAGGCCACCTCGTACACCTCTATGTTTGTTCAAGTGAGCATGAAAAAATTATTTTAGAGGCCCACTACAGTCGGGTCGCTGGAAATTTTGGGGTAGATAAAATAGTGGTAATGCTACAAAAGTATTTTTATTTTGCAAAACTTTTATAGGATGTTGGGATGTACATAAGATATTGCACTTCCCATGCCATTTCCAAACCGAACATCAAGAAGAAAGGCCTACATACTCCTCTACCTATTCCTTGTCGACCTTGGAAATCCATCTCCACGGATTACATGTCAGACCTTCCTCCTACTAAGCATGGAACTGACTACATTTTTGTTGTTGTTAATTGATTCTCTAATGGGGGCATTCTAGCATACTTGAAGAAGAGTATCACAATAGAAGCCACTACTGAGCTCTTCCTTGAATGGATGTGGGTAAAGCTTAGGATCTCACAGTCCATTATCTTAGATCGGGACATCAAGTTCCTATGTACATTTTGGTCAAGTCTCTCATTCATGGAAGATACGAAGCTCACTAAGTCCATGACTTTCCACCCCCAAATTGATGGTCAGAAAAAGGTTGTCAACCAGATGATCATACAAATTTTTCAAATGTACAACTCAAATCATCCACGCACATGGGATGAAATCCTCCCCTATGACTAGAACAACTATAACAGATCTCTTCATATCTCAACTAGCCACAACCCTTTTTCAGGTGGGGTTGGGATTCCAACCATTACATCCCATTGACGTGGCCATACCATTTGCACCTAATGCGATAGATTCAACTGATGTCCAATTTGAAGATGACAAGGATAATAGATTCATTGAGCACATTCAACAGATATACTAATAGGTCCATGAAATATTGCATAGAGCTAATGTTAAGTACAAGTATCATCATGATCAATAATGGGTGTGACACAAGTTCTAGGTGGGTGAAAAAGTTTGGTTACATTTATATAAGGATCACCTCGTTGGGTCCAACTGCAAGCTTCACCTACTCTGCTATGGTCCTTAAACCATCAATAAGGTTGTAGGGGATAATTACTTTGAGCCCAGAATTCCACCATTCCTTGGCCTACACCTAGTGTTCAATGTGGATCGCCTCTGACCATAGTTTCCACCATTACTGGACACATCAAACATTGTAGAACAACTCACGCCAACAAAACTAAACCTAAACTATGTGGAACATGAAAAAATTGATTATAGCATGGACACATATCAAGAATAATTTCCAATAAAGTACCCAACTATATCGGGTTGTCAAAGTTGGCCAACTCCTGCACCAAGGCACGTGGCTCAATAGGGACCAAGTTCAAAATAATTTTCCCCATCTCATCGGGGTGCTCAATGCAATGGGGACCATTTCTTTCTAAGGGGGGTGGACTAATCTAGGTGTATATTAGTGAACACTTGCCTATTCCACTTGGACCCCCACCACTTGTTCTTTCATTGTTTTAGTTTCCTTAATTGTAGCATAGTTTACTATTTTTGGTAGTTTTTCGGGTCCTCAATATCTAGAGCCATTTCGAGGCCCTAAACAATTTTTTTTTCAGAAAATGAGTAAACATGAGGCTTTTCTATATTCTCTAGTCGAAATTTGTATTCATCAGATAGATATTTCTAACAAGGTATTGTGCATGTCAAATGAAGATCCCATGGCAAAGTTATGAACCTGGGAAGTTGATGTACAAATTTATCCAAATGAGACCCATAGTTTTGGTGATTCATCTGCTAGGGTTAGGTTTTTGGATTTTTAGGGTTTTCCATTATTTCTCAATAATAAATATTCCTTCAAGCCTCATTGTAACACAGTTCATAGGCATGTAGTTACCACATCGCTTTTTAGAGATAAGCTACCATCACCCAAGCGAGTTTATTTCTATTATTGTATGTAAGCATATTTCAGTTCTTTCATATTAATGAAATGGAGTTTTATTTCTGTATTTTTTTGTGTTCCTGTATAAGTCTAGATCAATGAATGAAAACACCAATACCTTGAAACTGCATATTGAATGGAATAAATTTGAGCCTAGGATCCTAGAAATAACTAAGGTAGTTGAGGAAATAGGAGCATATGTGTGTCAAACAAACTAAATACCTTTCTCAAAATCCAAATGACCAAGATATAAAACAATGAAAATAAACAATGCATTGAGAAACAAGGAAATAATTTCTATTTCAGAAATATAGTCCTTATCGATGATGACCCATGGGGGCTTCACTTAGGTAGCAATACCATACCATGTACATTCATATTAGGGGATGCTTATTGAGGAGAGTATGTCATAATATATTGCGGCACATATAGGGGGTAAAGGGTTTTTATATTAGCATGTATAAAGAATGGAACTCAAAGATCATGAGAAAACATAAAGTAGTATAAAAAATGTTAATAAAAAAATTGATACCTACAATATCTATGAAGTAAGGGTTTTTCAAATAGGTAAGGTGTATTGGGTTGGTATTGGTATGGTGTTAAATAATGTGATTTTTAGAAGTATTTTACAATATATAGTAAAATTAAAGGCATTGTTTAGTATGCGAAAAACACATGTGATATGTTAGATGTTCATTAAGTGAAGCACCACTGTGATGACACTCTTCCATATAAGGTCCATGAAAAATTAAAGGTTTACTACTCCTACATATCCAACCTTGATGGGTAGCCCTTGTCATCAATAGCCAATGGCATGTGCCTCACCCCTTATAGTGGGACTTAATGCATTCATGAGTATATTGTTGCATTGCATTGTGTGTTGCATTCTTGTGTGTGAATCCTTTTTTCCATATTGATCATGCTCATGTGTCTACATAGTAGTTAGTTAATGTTATTTTTGCTAAAATTTTACTTTAGTATTATTATATCCTATAATCACAAGGATTATGATCAAGACAATCCATATTTACTATCAACGAGTTGCTATACGTGCATAGGTATACGAGCACCAAGGATTGCTAGAGTTATCAAGAATTCCATATTAAACCATGTGGATAATTTTCTCTATGGTGAGCACATGTCTTCTATTGGAGATGGATTTTACCCACTAAAAGGTGGGTAACCCAAAGGAGAAAATTCTTCTCTTTCTTGTATAGACATCAAATTAGCAACATTATTTGATAATTACAGAACATGATGGGAGGATCCTTCACTTCTTAGTTGAATGAAATATCTCCCATACAACATATAGGTGGTTCATCGACCATCAAGTAAGTTAACAATTTTTCAATCATATGCTTTCACTTAATTTTATTGGAATACTAATACAAATCACAAAGAAAAATGGATTATTGACCAATTTGAATTGTACTTTTGTTCCCTTACTTCATTTGGATGGTTACAAATACATCCTTATTCAAGTGGGACATATTCTAGCCCTATAGGGAATTAGGAATGGCACCATTAGGAAAGAATTGATTGAAGAAGCATGTCCAAGTTAATCCAGCTTACAACTTTCTATATTTCCTTATTATTCATATATGTTCATTCAGTATTGGTCATTGGTATTGGCACCCTTCATCGTCATCCTTGAGTATGGGCTTGAAAATTTAATCCTAGAGGTTGATGTAACTAAAAGAAAGGTAAAATCATACGAAATCCATCATAAAATATAAATGTAATATTTGAGTGATGGTTCGCAGATTTATTTAGTGTGAGGGGAAAATCCTAGCATGAGCTCTAACCCCCCACATTAGCCATCACCAAATTTATCATGAATCTAATTCCATGTCTAAAGAAAGGAACTCTTATATGTTCATTTTGTCGACGTTTTAAACCCCAAAGGGGGTCCATCATCAAGACTAATTTAGATAGAATATGAATGAAAGATTATTGAGAGAAGAGTCTTTCGACCTGGGTATAAATAAACCTAGATCCCTAATTTTTAAAGAAGCTGACACTTATATGTATGATTTCTTATTTATTTTAATTTCTTATTATTTTTTTTGTAATTTTTTTTTTTATTTAATTAAATTTAATTATTTAGCTTGATTATTCCCATTGTTTTACCTGGAACCTAAAAATATTTTAATTCATAAATAAGTTTAATTATTAGTTTATAAGTTTAAATTTTATTAGTTTATAATTTAATTTATTAGTTTATAATTTAATTAATTAGTTTATAATTTATAGTTTAATTTATTAGTTTATAATTTAGCCTCCACATTGTTTGATGGATATTTCTTTTTCTGCATCTTGGATTATTATGGTTACCTATGATACTATATGGGGAGGAATATCACATCATTGGTGGACTCCAAGTATTGAACATGATGGTACCACATCACTCATTTTTTCCCTAGAAGGGTAACATAGGCCACATTAGTGATAACAACATGGTTTTGTTGTCATACTGATTGTGCTTCTATCTTTTGTTAGAGTATGGAGCACTCATGATCTAGGTGTCACTTTTTTGTGGCATATTGGGCAATTACAGAGGATTATATCAAAGTGGAACACATAATTTCCCCGACACATATGGGATTTTTTGAATTAATTGTTATGTGTTTTTAGCCATATTAAGTTTTCTTGTAATATCCAAATTGTTGAATACTCAAACAATATTGCTCTAATGCTTTGCTTCTAAAATTAGTGGAAACAAGGCACATTAGTCCTCATATAAATAGAGGAAACGTTACTCCACTTTTCATCGTCACATATTCATTCACTCTTATCTTCCAAAGAGTGTGAATCTTTTCAAAAACACGATCTTTTCATGGTGTGACTTATCTTGAATATTGATTTTGCATGGATATTGGTTTTCTCGGATTTAATAAGGTGTTTATGTTGGAAATTTTTGTAACTTTAATATCTAATTTCAATATTTTTCATATTATAATTGTGTAGCAATCTTTCTATTTTCTTCCATGATTCAACGGTAAATCTTTCTTGAAGTATTCCTCCTTTATCACATGTAAAATTTCTCTTTTTTAAACCTTTAAGGAAGTTGTACGTGTCCACTCCTTAAATTTTAATTTTCCCCTCACAAGGAAATTTTCTAGGGATTTAATGTGTTTTCGCTAGTTATTCCCTATTAGTCCAACAAAACCATTCTAATTGAACTAGGGCCTAAATTCTCAAATTATCCCATTTAGGGAAATTCAATAGTCATACCTGTTATCACTAAAAAATTGGTCATGTAGGCTAATTTACTAGATGGATCAAAGTATACCATGTAAAGCCAATTTTACACTAGTAAAATTTCTTTCACTATGAGGAATTACCTAATAAACCACCTTTATTAAGTAATTTATAGTTAAAACCATGAAGAATGATTAAATAAATAATTATTTATTTGATTTTCTTCTAGGAATAATTAATTTAACTACTGTTTTATTATTATTCCTTGTCAAATTTGACCCAATCATGAAAAATAAACAGATAAACTACTATTTATCTTATTTTTCTCTAAGAATAATTAGTTAATCACTAATTAATTATTATTCTTTGTTAAATTTGACTAAATCCCTTAGGAATAATTAAATAAATCCTTATTTTTTTATTATTCCTTAACTAATTCATCGAGATGATAAATAAATCATTTATTTATTTATTATTTCTAAATAAAAGTTTAAATACTTTTCCCCTTCTAAAAAAATATAATAAAATATTCCAACTAGTTATTCCAAGAATGGTATCAATGATATTTTATTATTGCTCATTATTCAAGGATAACTCAATATTATGTTATCAATAGGAGGGTTTTCCATTCATTATTCACCTTTGATTATTTTCATTGTTGCACTCATTACTGTAACTTTGATTATTTTCATTGTCACACACCATATTTTTGTTGTGTTTATGCATTATAGAGGAGAGAGACTCTACAGGAGTTGAAGACATTTGAGGATAGCCAAGAACCCATCCCATAGAGGGGGACTAGTAACATTTATTTGTTCCCTTCAAAGGTGTTATTATAAAATTATTCTTTACATATCTGGTTTCCATTGGATGTTTGGGGTTATTACTCTTTCTTTCACTATTTAAATATGATAGTACCATAGATTAGAATTTTGGTAGGTTTTATTTCTATCCATAGCGGCACATATAGGATGTTTAGCAGTCATTTCTATTCTTGAGATTGTTTTTCATCCACAATCTTAAGTGCATTCTTTTCGTACATCATTGAGCAGAAAACACTACAACAAATTGGCGACTCCACTAGGCAGTATACTTCAGATCCAAAAGCCTGGGTGACCTTTGGTTTTCAGCTTAGGGTTTCTTCTTTTTTTTATTCTCTTAGTGTTTCCTAGTGTTTTAACCTTAGATCTGATAAATTTCTAACTTCCGCAAGCTCTTGGGTCATTTTCGTAGGTCATACAAACCAGTCACGACAAAGGCAACATTTGTTTCTGAAATTTGCAGAATGGGAATCTAAAAAAATATCATATTTTTCAGCCCAAAAGGTGCAATCTGGGCTTTAGAACACAACTTTCAGCCCAAAAAGTGTGATTTCATCAAAAAACAGGTAAGAACCTACAATTTCTAGGTTTTAGGGTTTTTTTGAGATCTGTTTCTGGGTTTTGTTGAGAGTTGTCTGCTAGGTTTTAGACCTCTGTCTCATCCTGCTTAGGCCTTGATCCACTCTGTTTTACTTGTTGAAGTCAAATTTAGCCTCCCCTAGGGATTCTAGTACACTTCCACATTTCTAGGAGGAGTTTAGCTGAGTTAGAAGTTTGAGTTTCTGCAGTGCTTTCAGCCACATTTTCTAGATCTGTAATCTTTTGTTTCATTTATCTCAAGATAGGTTGCTACTATCCATAGTTTCACATTTAAACTTGTTTGGTAATTCCTTTAGGGTCCCATCAATTTCCTTAAGTGTTTAACCCATCTCCCTATCTTTTTGCAGTGATCTTCCTCTCTGGTTTTTTGTTGTTGCTACACCACTTTCTAGCATTTTAGTGTCACTTGATCCTAGTCACACTGACATTCAGAGCTCTCAACCATTTCAATGTATTTCCCATCAGTTTAGCCACCAAGTAGTAAAATGTTTGATAACCCAGTTTGGGTGGGGTTTAGTTAATTGTTTTGATGTTCATTTTATGTTATTCATTTTAGTTTATTTGTAGTGAGATTTTTTCTATTTTTTACAAACAGGATTTGGGCTTAATCAATTAATATACTTCCACACACAAGCACACCTTAAGCGAAGGGTGCTTGGTTTATAGTGCCAAGCCAAGACTTAACATAGTAAATTTATCTCCCCACATCAGAGACACAAGATATATTGTTGATCTCCCTTGACCATTTCCATGTTCTGTGTGTCCTTCAATCATTGTGCCACCAAGGCATGTGTTGTGGAGACTATTAGGCATTCAACCCCAGTTTCTGTTTGGGCGTATTACTCCTGCCCATCGGGTTCGAGTTCATAGCCCTCCAAGTCCCCATACTGACTCTTCTCCTGGCCCTTCTGATTCCTCATCTGATTCTAAGCCTCCTTCACCACATATCGTCACCATGTATGGACCCACAACTAGTGCAAGAACCCAACCTGGTGGTGGCTCTGGTGCTACACTAGAGGTCACATTAGGTAGAAAAGTCTTAGGAACTGTGCTGGTAGCCCCCATGCTCCACTTTATGGATGGGTTAAGTCTACTAGATCTTAACCCATTGATAAATGACCCCATACACCAAGATCCTGGTTGGCCCTCTATGCAGACTAAGCTTCCCTCAAACATCCGAAAGTTAGAGGGTATTGCTGGAGAGGATCCTACCAATTATGTTCGATCCTTCCACATGTGGTGTTCATCTAACTCCATAACCAATGACTCCATTCGTCTTTGACTCTTCCAATGAACACTCACTCGAGACATTGCAAAATAGTATGTAGACTAGCCCTCCACCTCTCGTTCCATTTTCGCAATGCTTGCTAAAGTGTTCCTTTCATATATCCAGTTACCTCTTTGGTACGACACTGGTACTGAGTTATTTACCACATTTCGTCATTCCGTTGCCACTTGCCTTTCTAACCATGTTCAAGAGTGGTGTCAAAGGAGGAGCACCTATCGTGCCTTGCCTTTTGAAGGCTGTGTCTATCTATATTGGTTTCTTAAGAGCCTTTTATCCCCATTCGGAAATATGTTGCATCCCATTTTCCTCAGACCGAGGAAGAAGCTCTCCAGAACGCTTTGATATATGATCTAATTTATGTACAATCTAGTTATGTCTATACTGTCATTCTAGACCTCTCTTGTCCTTGAAGTGCCACTACATGGGGGCATCTCACGCAGCCGATGGTATCATTGGATCTCTTTCACACTCTTCATGATATTCTCAGCAGAGTAATGGATATTTGTATGGGGGCACTAGTTCCTCCGACATTTATGCCCCTCCTTCCACCAACATGTTTCTCAAGCCTAACCCGTCTACAAAACTATTGCTCCTTCTTATGCAGAGCCTAGCACTCCATCCCCTCAAGAATTAGCACCATCGCATCCCATGCATCCTCAACCCCAGTAGCCACCGCCCCTCTGGGATAGGTGTTTGCATAACAGAGTGATACCAATCCCAAAAGTTTGAAGAGAAAGAATAAGGGAAAGGGTAACAAGGGTAACCATGGTAACGAAGGTAACCAACCTTTTGTGAACCCCAGGGAAACTATCCTAACACCAACAACTAGCAACAGGGTGGCCAACCCAAGCATAACAAGGTTATTCATACGAACAAGCCTTGTGCATGTTGTGGTGTACATGGACATTATACACATGAGTGTCTCCTCTTACCCCATATGTGCCAAATGTGGGAAGCTCAAGCAACTTCTAGAGGTCAGCAATCACCTCAAAATCATGCGCCACCTCAATCGACCGTGCTCACAAATCCTTTCCCTCATCAAGGATTTGTTGCTGCTCAACCCTAGTGAGGTTAAGCAACCCACCTCCCCCAACCTTCTGGTCTCGGTGACTATGAGATCCTGATGATTAACTCTAATGAGGTTAACCACTCCAATATAAACCTACAAACTCGGTCGTGTGAATATGACAAGCACTTCACTTCCTCAGCTACTGAGTCCAAAACCAAAGTGTCTATTGAGCCTCTTATGACACCAAATTGTCCTTTAAATATCTTTAAACCCAAATTTAAGGCCATTCCCAAGATCCCAAAGGGATTGTTACGCCATAATGCAACTTCTAATAGAGCTGCCCATACATGCAATATAGTAGACGACTTGGCACAATCACCTACCACCATGTTGACACTAGAAGTCCTCGAGTCATGCCATTCCAAAAAGAAGGCTCTACCAATTTCCTTGGTTGCAGTGGTTCCTTTCGATGATCACTTGATTGTCTTCTCGGTTGATTCATTAGAGCATCCCACATTGCCTTCATCTATTGCTTTCTAAATACCAGTTAGAGTCCGTAATGCCATCATCTTCAGATGCACTATTGACCAAGCCGCATCCACCTCCATGATGTTCGGTGTTATTTGGAAAAAACTCAAGTCACTTGAGTTTTGCCCCTCCACCATCACCTTGCGTTCTTGGGATGGACACTCTTTTCAGCCCCTTGTCATGTACCACAACTATTGAGTGACCCTTGCAGGCAAGATTGTCCATGTCAATATCGAAGCCATTGATGCCCCTTTGGATTACAACATCCTCTTAGGTCATAGTTACACATATTCCATGTCAGTTGTCTCATTTGTGGTGTTCCACAATATGTGCTTCCCCCATGAATTGAAGATCATTACCATTGATTAGTTGACTTACTACAATTGGGCATCCGTGACCTCCCCCGAGTCCATCATCTCATCGATGTACAAAAACCAGTCTTCAACTACTTGCACTAGTGTCTCTCCTAGAGTCTATAAGGATTCATCATTATTTTGTGCCTTCCTTGCCCGCCCCCCCTCCCATTCTTGAACCTACTTCCCTGAGTGTTTGCATGTTACAAGCGTCATGGGCTGCCCTTAAGCAGTCCAGTACACTTGATCAACAATCAGCTCCTCAAGATCCAACTGTTTCTCTTCTATCGGAACCCTTTGGACCCACTCCCCTAGGAACTCCTCCATTTGTGGGTGCCTCTCCTATATTCCCTCTAGGAATTGTTCCTCCAGGTCTTAACCATCCAGGAGCTATTCCATTGGGACATTATCCTACCAGCCAGATACCTTTCTTATTCCCCCCTCCGGGAATTCTTTCTGTACTTGTCATGGCTTCACTGGTCATTCCTATCATGACTCTCAAGATCCAAGTATGGTACATCGATCCCCCTGCAAATAATGTGTCTGGTCAGCCAATACCATATCATGCTTTGACCTCAGTTCAACCGGTCCCCTTGACCCCTGCCATTGCTTAAGTTCCATCACAACCTCAATGGTAACCAGCTCCTATTGTGAAAGCATATAGCTAGGGGGGCAAAGCCAAAAGGAAATATTCAAAGGACCAAGCTCCCTAAGCTCCTCTAGCCTCTAAGGCCCCAAAGTCGACACCACCATGCACTTTGTGTGACGTCGTTGGGAACGCCACCAACAATTGTCCTACACTTCCTCAACTTAAACCATTAGTCCAAGAAGCATTCCCTGAGTCAAATATTTTGGAATTCCATGTTAATATACTGGTCCCACCCAAAAAACACAAAATGTTGTGCACAAACCACCCTTGTGCCCTGTGTGATCATCATTGTCACTATTCCCATTGTTTCCCTTTTCTCGATGAATTTTGTGATTGCCTTGGTGTGATTCGTGAATACTAGGCCACTCGTACTGGATCAGATACTCGTCTACCCATGAATTATCATACCACTAGTAAGCCAGAACAGGTAGACTCTAGCCCCACTATTGTGATCCCTCCTCGCGATGTCAAGATGGCGGACACCATGGTCCATATCATTTACCTCTCATCATCCTTGAGTTCCTTGTAGGAAAACCTTCTTGAAGTTTCTACGCGCATTTCTATCGAACACCTTCTAGAGAATCCCAAATCTCAACATCAGTAGATCCTCCATCTACCAATCCATCGTCTACCATTCCAAATGATGAATATGTGAACCTTATTTCTCAATTTGACACAACAAGTAATACCACTGCATCATCTAGTCAACTTTCCTCCCATCAGCGCATCTCTGATCCTGATGAGGAAACCATGGAAGGTATGTGTACCCTGATTGCCCCTACACTTAAGTAAGGGGGCATTCCTTCAGAGGATTTTGAAGGCCATTCCCTTCCTAATTCTCCCAATGCGCTCACCTCAAGATGTCTCACTCATAACACATCCATTTGAGTTTTGTGTCTTTATTTCTGCCATCAAGTTAGGTAGATTTTATTATCTCATCTATTTTCTTTTGCACCTTTCATATGGATCCATCATCCACACCATATATCGGTCATGCCGATGGTGCAAGTCACTTCTCCTAGAATCTAGCCTCGATAGCCTAGGCCACTTTTGTCCCCTTGCATACATCAGTCCTTTCGAACAACGTGTTCATTGGATCTACTACCAATAATCATGTTGAATATGATGCAGTGGTAAGTTTTTTAGTCGATTCCCTCACTCATCGCATCCTTCATATTTATGTTCATTTAGATTCCTTGGTACTTGTCATGAAATTGAATGGTGTGTATCATGTTCATAACCAATTCCTATTTAGAAAATATCTACAAGTGAAGCTATTGGTACATGAATTTGAAACCATCACTTCCGTTCATGTGCCTAGAGCCCAAAACCATTATATAGATACCATTACAAACAACATTCTAGATTGGAATTTATCACATGTATACCACAAAAGACAACCATAAACAAAACAAATGGAAAACCATCATTGTCATATAAAATGCATAATCATATTATGTATCATAAAAGTGTTTGGATCCATAGCTATAAATACATCTGACATGCCCATAGCATGTTACAAAAATCACAACCAAAGGGACCCACATGTCCCTCCATCTAGTCACTGTCTAGCAGATCTCGTGCCAAAGGCTCTAATCCACCTACACATAGATCACTTACTCCCTCACCTACCATATCCACATGCCACACAAAGCCTCACCACTTTTAGGGTAGACTAGTGCACTCATTTGTGTATCGACCCTCTAAGTCATGCCATCCGCACTTTGAAACCCTGGTCAAGAGTACATAAAAACTACGTTGCAAATCAGCAAGCACCGCAGTATTCCCTAGACCCTACTATGACTATGATGTTCACCGATCTGCAGCCCTAGGCGCTATGGCTTGGCCTACATATCCTACCAGCTTCACTCATGCTATGTCTGCATACAACATATTTCACACTTAGTACCATATACATGTGATAGAAATATAAAATGTACCATAAAATGTAGCAAATTAACATTTACCGTCAAGTACCCATGCTCACCCAAGCGGAAGTGGCAAGTCAGGATTCGCACGATAGTTCATCTCGCTATAAGGGTAGTCATCAATGAAAAGGGGCATCTGATCCCAATGTGTGAAAAAATTAGGTGAAAACACCCGTACGACTCCCGCTCCTCCTCCTCTCCATAGTAGCTACCCCCAGTGATGCATCCTAGGCTACTCTGGGCCCCCATCTTGGATCTATACGTGAGGATGGATAGTAGGTATCTTCTCAAAGAAGAACACACATAGTACCATACCAAAACCATAATCATGATTCAATTTCCTCTTGCAAAGAATCAACTGTCATTTCACCAACGACAGCATCCTTTGGGCCCACCCATAGTAGGTCCCAGCCAAAACACTCTCAACTAACATCATTTGCCCACCAGTGATGTGGTGGAACACCTGGTTTTCCAAGACCCGTAGAATCATTGCAGCAATAGTCTATGTCTCTAGCTTATCTAGATCAACAAGCGGGATAGTTATTGCCTTGACACAAACACCGTGTCGAAAATGGTGCTCCGCAAACTCAGTAATGTTTCTCCCACAAGGTAGCACCAGATGAATACCCCCCACCACTCCAAGGGGAGGCATTCCAGTCAAAACATAAATATCATGTATTGTAATGTGAGCTCAATCTTGTGCCCCTGCATGAAAAAGACCTCCTGGTCTGGATCCCAATATTTCACAATTCTCGATAGCAAGGGCTCACCTGCCTTAATCAATGGGTTCTCTACCAAGTTGAGAACCCCATAACAAGCCAATGCCCCTCAAACTACCTGATCCCCCTGGATATCAGATCGAAGAGTATCGAAGTCTCATTCATGCTAGTTTATTTTCAACTCTGCCATATCTGTAAAACACCACATGTCTTGATAGTTCAAAAAAGAAAAAAACCAGCTACACTGATCAACCTGTAGCCCCCACTAGGCCAGCCACCCAACTCTTTCTCCAACCACAAATCATAATTTTCAACCCAGAAAGTGCAATATCACAGGCTTCCACCTATTTCTTGTGAGCCAAATCGCACTTCTGGGCCTAGAAAGTGTGATATAACCGTGAGCAAGAGCAGGGGTCTCCCAGGGAGCTATCAAGTTCCACAAATTAGGAAATAAACCACTGAAATTGAAGAAATGAGTAAGGCCATCTACCTAAAAGTCACAGATCCTGATTCTAACAGTCGGTTTTTCCTCTACGATGTCCACAAGACTTAGGGACTTTTCCTCCTCTCAAAATTCACCATAAATAACTTAGCAAATGAATCCAAATTGGAAGGAAAACACCCTTTTATAGAAAAATCCCCATATTTTCTATCGTACATTGCGACTAGACCATAGCTCAGTTTGATGAACCATTATTACCATTGGAAATCTCTCACCGAGCTCCAAAATGGGTATTCCTCAGTTTTTGACGATTTGATACGTCACTTGGAAGCCTTTTTTCCAAGAAGGTCGCTTCGTCATCTCTCAAAATCGAATTTTGTCATAAAGAGACACTTGTACTTTGAATTCCACCTCCTCTTAATACCTGTCGTACCATATGTCAACTTTTGTCATGAGTAACCATCATTTACTCATGTTTTTATGGTCTTGATAGGGCCTAGTTTGTGTGGCAGCGTCATCGAGTCACCCTTGTTTAGAGCATCTGTGATGAGTCACCCTTGCATTGTTGGAGTCTATTTCATGACCCATCATATCATATCATAGTATTCCATCCATAATCTCATACCATTCATCCTCTGTTTCCCATTTTGGCCTCCAGTCATAGTCCCCATTCCCTCTAGAGTTGAATCAGTTGCCGCTAGGTCAACCACGCACTTTATGCTATGGCAAGGGAAGTCATATGTTTTCCCCTCAGTCCCATTTTTCCATTATCCCTGGCGTCATTCTATCAGTCACATTACTATTTTCTGTCATGCGTTAGTTGAGGATCCTCATGGCATCATCTATCACGAGCCCTATTTTGTTTACATCAGCTCCTTTATTACAGAAGAACGGCCTAGAGGGCAGTGTATCTCAGTGCCGACATCCATTCATGTTCGGTGCCTTCGATCAAGCAGAGGGTCTCATTATTTCCCTTTGACTTAGTCATTTCATGTTTTTGATCCATACACTTGATGGTCCAGTGATGTAGCAGATTGTACCAATGATTTTTGAGTTTGTGTGAAATGTTTCAAATTTCATGGAGGGGTGGCCTTTCAGGTATCCCCCCACATGACTGGATGCATATTTACTATGCTATAGCCTTAGATGCATTTCTGCAGAGTTGATGGGTTTGGTTCCTACTAATCACAGCGTTCATAGCATGCACATCTCCTCCAAATGATCCATTTAGTTTTCAAGAGCCCTTCCTTGTTTAGTAGGGCTTATACGGTTGTTCTACCCTCCCTCCCACATATTTTTTGAGGGAAGGGGCTTTGTATCTCATGTACTTAGATTTATTGTATTTAGTCCTAGCTTATGCTTTTACCAGATGCATTATGTATATGGGACACATTATACTATTTTCTCACTCTGTTATGCCAGCATGTCATGTACCATTCAACATGTATTTCATTGCTCAATTTCATGTTTCTAGGCGAACCATTATTTTTTGTACTAAGTTATCTCGGTGGGTATGGGTACGACTCCCCTACCTCATTGAGGTTCGGTACCACAACATAAAAGGAGACTTGTGTTAGTCTCACCCCCTTTGTCACTATCCTCTCTCAGATTCAGCTTCATTGGTCTCTCTCTCTCTCCTTGACTCCCTTGTGTTCCTTAAGGGATTGTGCCTTTATAACATATTTCAGTCATACGTTTTGCTCCTAACACTCATATGTTGGGGGCCAATCTATTATCAATAAAAAAATGATCATCTAGCCTAATTTACTAGATGGATCGATGTATACCATGTAAAGCCAATTTTACCCTAGTAAAATTTCTTTTGCTATGAGAAATTACCTAATAAACCACCTTTATTAAGTAATTTGTAGTTAAACCCATGAAGAATAATTAAATAAATCATTATTTATTTGATTTGCTTCTAGGAATAATTAAATTAACCACTATTTTATTATTATTCCTTGTCAAATATTATCCAATCATGAAAAATAAACAAATAAATCATTATTTACCTTATTTTTCCCTGAGAATAATTAATTAATTACTAATTAATTATGATTATTTGTTAAGTTTCACTAAATCCCTTAGGAATAATTAAATAAATCCTTATTTTTTTTTATTATTCCTTAACTAATTCATTGAGATGATAAATAAATCATTTATTTATTTATTATTTCTAAATAAAAGTTTAAATACTTTTTCCCTACTAAACAAATATAATAAAATATTGCAAGTGGTTATTCCAAGAATGGGACCAATGATATTTTAGTATTGCTCATTATTTGAGGATTTTACTTTCATTATTCACTTTTGATTATTTTGATTGTTGCACTCACTGTTGTAACTCTAATTATTTTCATTGTCACACACCATATTTTTGCTCGGTTTATGCATTATAGAGGAGAGAGACTCTACAATAGCTGAAGACATTTGAGGATAGGAAAGAACCTATCCCACAGAGGGGGACTGGTAACATTTATCTATTCTCTTCACAGGTGTTATTATAAAATTATTCTTTGTATATCTAGTTTCCATTGGATGTTTGACGTTATTACTCTTTCTTTCATTGTTTAACTATGATCGTAGCATAGATCAGAATTTTGGCAGGTTTTGTTTCTATCAAAAGCTACAGATTTACAATGTTTAGCAATCATTTCTATTGTTGAGATTGTTTGTCACCCATAATATTAAGTGTATCCTTTTTGTACATCAATGAAAAGAAAACACTAGAACAATATTTATGCTGATTATCCATAATTTTAATAAAATTTCTCATTCTTTCTTTTCTTCTAGATACCTAGGGTTAGGACTTGGGTTTTATGTCGAAAATTGTTGGAAAGTAAATTGTATTTAATGTTTTATTTCTATTCAAGTAGGAAATGCATTAGTAATAAATATAAAATAAAAATATAGCATTATATCATGTTAAAAATGATTCCATTACTTATTTTTATTTTTTATATATGTTTTCAACTATTAAACTCCATTGAAAACCCTAAATCATTATTATTCATTTTAAGGTCCTCACTCCTTTGTTCATAACCCTTTCAAAGAAATTTTCCTATGGTTTTTATATGGTATTTTTCACCCTATCAATTAAAATATGCAAAACATCAACTTATAAGAACCCTCTAATTAATTTAGGAATAGAGTACTTGAACCATGGCATAGAATATAGAGGCCTTCTAGGCTCCATGACTATTATAATCCATTTAGTAGGGATCATATTAATCACCTTGAAACATTATATTTGAATGCCATTTAGGTTATTTTATGGAAGCGACTCTTCTCTTCAAATACAAAAAAATAATAGGAGAAATATTGTTGAGCTCACTTTGGCAACCATTTCTTTTATTGCCCAAATGTTTGGTTCCTTGTACTATGGATTTGCAATGGGCCTATTAGATTTTGTGGAAACAATCCCCATGGGACAACAGAATAAAATGATATAAGAAGAGAAAATAGAGGATTCATATCCCGTTATAAAATATTGTTGCGTCAATGTACATCTATATGACTCGTCTATGACTCTTATGTATTCTAATGGAGGTTAGAGCTAATGGCTATTTCTCAAATAAATATCTTATTTTTTAGAGTTATTTTTTTGTTTTATTTTATGAGTCTTTTATACAATGCTATTAAATTATTTATCCTATTATGATAATATTTAATGGATATTTAAAGTATCTTGATATGAATGTTCAAATGTGACTGGAATGCTTTACGTTAGAATGTCTCATCTTTTGCATAGGATATCAATAGAAAATTTCTTATAATTTTTGTAATTATCTAACGTGAGATCATATCTAGTCAACAAGTATTGAAAGCATTGATTCTTATGGGGTATTTCTTGGGGAAGGAGCTCAAACTATACTACTAAACCCAACTCAAGAAATGGATATATTGTAGACACCTAAAAAATTATAATCCTCGTTAGAGGGTAAGATTATGGGCTAGAAGATACCAAGGGAGGAGATATATCACTAGCTTTCAGAGAAAGAAAAGGAATTTGTAGTTAGAAACTAGAAATTTAAGGATTAACATTTATAAATGGAAGCAAAATTATATTCACAGTAATATTCTTGACATTTTCTTTGTAAATTTCATCTATCCACTCTTGTAGTGGATAGAGTGATAAATGCTAATTAATCCATTGTGAAGGGTTTTCAAACACATGGTTTCGATTGAAGAAATAGTTAACACTATAAATAGTCTTGACAAAATGTGGATCAAATATATTGAAATTTGTTCTGGGCAAGTTAAATAAGGGTACCTAGTTGAATTTACAGTGGGATGTATTCAATATTTCAATAACGCAAAAGAAATTTTGACACCAGTCCCTGAGGATTTTAGACGTTGAAATCCCATTATTGATTAAGATTTCAGTTGTGGAGAATGTATTTATGAGTATTAATACTAATCAAGTGGAAGACTAAAACCCAACGTAGAGTAGGGAGATGAATACATGGGAGAAAATATTCGATAATATTGGAAGGGAGCATAAAGGATAGATCATGGGTAGCAAAGATAAAGAAGTGAAGCAATATATTTGAGAACAACCAAGATCAAGGAATTTATTAAGGAATAAAGTTGAAAGTAGGAGGGAATGAACTAGAGGTATAGGTGTGTTGGTAACATAAGAACAAAGCACTAGGAACATAGAGAAATAATGGATCATTGGGGAGATGGTGCAAGATGGTACTGCAAAGAGAAAGGAAAGGTCATCAAGGAGACATAGCTCAAAGGAAAAGACTCTAGGAGAGGCTAATAAATATTTTAGGAATATATGTGCAACTAAATAAATGGGATCCTGATGATGGTTATGAGACTTGATAGGGTTAAATGAGTATGAATAGGGGGATAGTAGTAATAATAGGATAATATGCACTAAAGGATAATACAATATGCAAGATTAAGTGATACACTTGCATGATTAAGTTTGGAACACTCTTCTAGATTCATTGAAATAAGTAATCATGTAGGAAGGAATAGGCCCCATCTTCGAACCACCCGCCTTATGCATTTTAACAATGAGATTTTAAATAAACAAAACATTAGTAGTGAAGTAGGTGAAAGTTTAAGTTAGTGAGAAGTCAGGAGTTTTTATAAGAAATGAGAGTGCTTAGGGAAAAACAAATTTAGGATACCACTAGAAGTATCATTTCAAGGACGCTTTTGTATAAGAAGATTCCACCAAATATGAAACAAATATTAGGTGTATAGTAGATAGTTGGATCAACAATGAATTCTACCATGAAAACATAAAGACTCAACATCAAGATTCCAAAAATTTCCTGGGACTAGAAGGGATTATGCAAAATAACACCAGTTCACATCTAAGTTAATCTAGGTAGGAAAGTATAATAGGAACAAAAGCTCCAAGATTTCATATAAATAGACTACATGTCAAAATATGGCCCTTACATGGTATATGATGTTATGAAACCAACTCACAAAAAGATAGAAAGGTAGATGAATGCCTTGAAATTCAGCCTCTTCAAGGGGGAAACCTCCTTTACATTACACAAATGAATAATTCTTGGATGATACAAATGACAAGACCTACTTTCTATATATAGGAGCCTAAGGGGTCATAATATAATCAGAGCCGACATAAAAATAATAATGTAAGGGCACAATAATAATAATAATAGTGGGCTTCTATTGGGCACAATAGTAACAATATGGGGACTACATGGGTACAACAATATAATAAGGGGGTTGTACTAATAACAATAAGGGGTTACACTAGTAGTATAGGGGCCTAACATGCCCCTCTCCTTCAAACAGTGTTGTCCTCAATGCTTGAGTAGTTTTGACGCTTCTGTATAAAATTCTTGTCCTCCCATGTGCTATCTTCAGCAGGTAAGTTCTTCCACTTGATGAGATACTCTGAAATTGATTGATTTCGTAGTTGTTGGGTTCTTGTTTCTGTGATTGCTCCAAGTTCCAATATGATTTTTCCTTCCTCTTCAAGTTCTGGCAATATTGTTTGAATTGGGATATTTTGCAAATTTTGAATGAGTGGCCACACTTCTTCGTCCTTCTTCCATTCATCCCTTACTTTGTGAAAATTGACCATGTGACAAGTGGTTTACGAGAGCAAAGCCCTTTATACCTATTATAGACATATTTGGGCACTGCAACCCCAATCACATATGTCCATAAACCAAGGGCTTCTAAACCCCTAAAATTGTTGTTTCATACCCTAAAGGAACAAGATCAACTGATTACATCATTTCCCAGAAGTTCTCCCTAAAAAACTACTCAGAACTGGTCAAAACTCGACCATACAGACTAGTCAGTAAGAGTGTGATGCATCTCACCTATTACACATAGAGGGTGTGATGCATACTGAAAAGCCCTTCTGTAGGGTGCGATGAGCAAGAGCAGAAAAATGGCAGAGGCAGTTTGCTAGGTGGAAACCCAAAGAATCTTCTAGAAATTGCTCATATGACACTTTCCTCTTTGAATTCACCCAGGGATGAGTAAGAGATCAAGAAATCTCCAAGTGGAACCAAGAACTATCAGTGAAATGACAGTAATCAAAATCCCAAAAGCCAACTCAACCACCTACAAACATCTATATATGGATCCCTCATCATAGAGATCCAAAGGCTGCAACTTTGTATTTTGTAAGGAAGTGTTGTTGGTTTCTCTGTGAGACATTGTACTGTTGGGTGATCTAGCTTTTCATGAGGTGAAGAGGCCTTTCATGCTAAGAGGATGGCGCTGGATCAGACAGCTGGGTTGTAATCCTCTCTTCTACTACTTCTATCAATAAAGCTATTTGAGTTTTTGTCCATATACTTGTATATTTCTGAATCTTGTATTTTTGTATGTATTTGTATGGTTAATGTATGTTTGATTCTACATTGTTTATGGTTATAGTTCTCTATTCTTTGATGGTATTTTGCTGCTTTGACTCTATAGGTGTTCTTTGAAGTAGGAAAAGTGAGAAAGGAGTGGCGAAAGCTCTATCAAGGGAGAGAGGAAACAAGCAAGGAGCCAAGCAAAAGATTAAGATTGGTGCTCTTTGCTTGTTTCTCATCTATCTCTCATAAAGGAAAACACAAGTTACTTTGAATTGTTTGTTTCTAAGATAGCTACGCGTCTTAGCGAGACTAGCAGCTCTGAATGGACACTATTTTTCCCGTAAACAAAATGGTGACTCCACTGGGGAGCAAATAGTTTGTTTGTTTGTTACTGTTATTTGCTTTATAAACTACAGATGAAACAAATCCCTTTACTGTGTCAACCTCATTAAAAAATGAAACAACTCCCTTTCCAAATTGAGTCTTCGATTATGATCACGTAAAATCCAAGTCAAGTCTTTCAAAGATCTTGAAGGTAAACCTTCATTCCAACCACCGCGTTGAATGCAATGAAGCTTAGGGGGCATGCACCTCGATTTGCATCATTATGATGGGGGCATGCAAACTTATAACAAGCATAGTTTTTCATTTTAAGCTTGTGTAAACATGAAACCAAACATGAGCAAGTTTACACGAAGTTCAAGCTCGTTAAAAAATAAACCTAGCGATGAGCATATGTTCCCCCAGAGTTCAAGTTCACTAAAAAATGAACCCACCTTTGGTAAATAACCTTTGTGATCACATCACTATCAGCTTTTGAGTCTTGGTTGTGTTCTTATCATCACCTCCACTTTTTAGCCGATCATATGCCTCCACTTGATTGTTTACCCTTTTGAGGAACAACTGCGACAAGTGATTCTTTTAGCCACCTTCTTTACACTACCGTGATTGAAAAGTTCCAAACATACTTGGAAACAACTGCTACCTGAAATATCACTCGTTCCTCAAAAATGAGTCTCTTTTAAGCTCTTTTTAGACTCGTAAAATATAAAAATATTTCCAAGCAATTGGCCTCTCCAGCTCATTAAAGTGATTGGAAGTGCCATCCCTCCTCTAGATTTTAATCTTTTTAGAACCGAGGGATCATTACACAAAAAGATCGAGTGCTTGTCTTTTTCAGCTCACTAAAGTGACCAGAAAAGTCATCCCTTTAGTATTATTTTATACTTTTTCAGACTTAAGGGATTATACTACGAAAAAGGACTACTGGAGTTTCCTTTCCGTCTCTTTTTAGACTCTCTAAAACTGAAAAGGACCGAGTTATCTTTGCCATTAAACTCATTAAAACAATAGTGACAAACTTGTCCAATACAGACAAGAGCGAGTTTCTTTATCGCTAGGCTTGCTAAAACATAGCAATAGGTTTTCCCAAAGGGAAAATTATAGAAAAAGCATATGTTATCCTCCTCATCCTTGACAAAAATAAAGAGGTATTG
Source organism: Pinus taeda (assembly GCA_000404065.3). Taxonomy (NCBI): domain Eukaryota; kingdom Viridiplantae; phylum Streptophyta; class Pinopsida; order Pinales; family Pinaceae; genus Pinus; species Pinus taeda. The sequence goes on along the minus strand of APFE030923173.1, from coordinate 132,010 downwards.
GTCAGCAATGACTGGGGAAAAAGGGAAGAAAACTTGAAGAACTTCATTGGTAGCAGGTCGCTCTTGAAAATGACACTTTCACTTTGTCACCATGATTGAGTTGGGTTGGGTTATTCCATTCACCAGTCATCTCACCATTGGTCCTCCGTACCATCCATTTTTTGGGGTTAACGCTACCAATCCATTTCAGTGTCGCCGATATGTTCAAGAGAAGTTGCTCAGAGAATTCACCAACCCAGCTAACACCTCATCCGCTACAATACCTTCACACTCCATTCTTTCATGACCGCCACCATGAACCTTGTATCATCAGATCATTTTCACCTCCACAAAATCATTTTCTCCATTCCATGTCATAGATGTGGGATTCATTAAGGCCCTCCTATGATGGGTCACTTCTTGTCAACTTCAACTCATTATCCAAGGAGTTGACTTAGGAACAACCCTTTCAGTACTTTGAAGCTTGCATGCCTCAATGGCAAGTTTCTCACTTCTCGTGACAAGTTTACATCAATGGCCTTCGACCGAAAGATTTTGCGTGTTGTTCAACATCGACTCATGTATTCACACCATGTGAATTATACTGCAGTACCTTGAGGGTCATTATCATTATCGATGATTCCTCTCGCGCATGTTAACAACTTACATCATTGGCTGGTAATTAGGCGATGTCTTTCCATGTTCAACATCAGAAAATCTTTTCACATGGATCGACTTGTACATCAGGCGAAGATTGAATGAGTTTGAAGACCACGGATCTAGTTTCATCCATCCAGGCTACGATATATTTAGGAAAATAAATACATAAAGTGTACTTCGTAGCCGCATAGATAATCATCCAAGCTAAGGGATGATGGCTCTACCAGAATCATCAGTCTACCACACAGACGATTGTCTGTCCTATGTACATGAAAATGAATTTATAAAGCTGAGCATGGGAATGCCCACCTCAGCTAGATTATGAAAGTATTATGAAGATAATGTACTATATTTTATCTTATTACAAGTCACCTTCCAGTTCGAAAAACCTCGGATCCTCATGATAAAGCATTTCACCCAACATCAGAAGATTTACGAACTCATGCTTTTAAGGGCCAACTGTTATAGACATATTTGGGCACTGCAACCCCAATCACATATTTCCATAAACCAAGGGCTTCTAAACCCCTAAATGTGTTGTTTCATACCCTAAAGGAAAAAGTTCAACTTATTACATCATTTCACAGAAGTTCTCCCTGAAAAATTACTCAGAACTAGTCAAAACTAGACCATACAAACTTCTCAGTGCTAAGGGTGTGATGCATCTCAGCTATTAGACACAGAGGGTGAAATGCATACTAAAAATCCCTTCTGTAGGGTGTGATGAGTGAGAGTAGACAAATGGCAGAGGCAGTTTGCTAGGTGGAAACCCAAATAATCTTATAGAAACTGCTCATATGACACTTGCCTCTCTGAATTCGCGCAGGGATGAGTAATAGATCATGAAATCTCCAAGTGGAACCGAGAACTATCAGTGAAATGACACTAATCAAAATCCCAGAAGCTGACTCACCCACCTGCAAAACTCTATATACGGATCCCTCATCTTAGAGATCCAAAGGCTGGAACTTTGTATTTTGTCAGGAAGTTCTATTGGTTTCTCTGTGAGACATTGTATTGTTGGGTGATCTAGCTTTTCATGAGGTGAAGAGGGATTTCATGCTAGGAGTATGGTACTGGATTAGACAACTATATTGTAATCCTCTCTTTTACTACTTCTATTAATAAAGCTATTTGAGTTTTCCTCCATATCCTTCTATATTTCTGAATCTTGTATTTGTGTATGCATTTGTATGGTTAATGTACATCTGATTCTACATTGTTTATGGTTATATATCTGTATGATTTGATGGTATTTTTTTTCTTTGACTCTACAAGTGTTCTCTGAAGCAGGACAAGTGAGAAAGGAGTGGTGAAAGCTCTATCAAGGGAGAGAGGAAACAAGCAAGGAGCCAAGCAAAAGACTGAGGTTGGTGCTCTATGTTTCTCTCTCATATATCTCTCATAAAGGAAAACACAAGTTACTTTGAATTGTTTGTTCCTAAGATAGCTACCCGTCTCAGTGGGACTAGAAGCTCTGAATGGACACTAGTTTTCCCGTAAACAATACCATAAAAATTAATTTGGTTCTAAATAATTAGATGCAATACATACCTTTTGTAATAGTGGTACACCATATAGATCAAAATATTGCTCCATCTGAAGTATCCAATGTACCGGATCCTTGCCATCAAACTTCCTCATATTGCCTTTTCTTTATTTTAGGAGCTCGATATTGACATGACTATAACTCTGTAATTTTGGTTCTTCCAGTTCTGAAATTGCAACCTGCAGTATCCCTCTACGTCCCATTTCCAATGCCACCAGTATGATCGAATTTAGATTCTCCAAGAAAGAGTTATGCACAATCTCCCAAGATGACATGATTATATACCTTTTCATAAGAGAAAAATTGTATGAAGTGCTGCGTGTCACTATGTTAACCTTAGGATCTAAAAGATATACACAGGAAACTATATTTCGTTCTCTTTCTGTAACTTCTTACAAAATTTCAATCAGATGCTAAAAACAAAAGTTATAACGATTTTCCCCAGGTCACCTGTTTTGAATGTAATTCAAGAGTCTGCAAAAAGGCCAACTTCCTGCGATCATATCTCCCCAAATATAGCATGCAAAGCTCTGAAACTATGACTCGAGCTTCAAAAGGATTTCAACCCAAATGGGTTCTTTTTTAACGTCTAAAACATCACAGAAAAAAAGTTATAGTGCAAATTCCATGATGAACTGTTTGGAGCAGCGAAACCCTAGAATGACTTTAATAGGGTATTCTGGGTCTCTTATGGAAACATTTTCTACAAGAATTTCAAACAAACAAACTTTAAGTCCCTTTCCATCATGAACTTCAAGGATATTAAACAACAAGTAGGAGAATCTATATCATACTATGGTCAACACTTTAAAATCATGTTGGATAGACAAAAATTCCATAATGAATATTTAATAATTAGGAATGGTTTATGGAAAACCTTTCCCATAAAATTTTAATTCCACTTACCCAATGAAAGGTAACCACATAGGCAGAAGCACTCGAGATTGTGATGTGCATACAAGATACTCTTGGTGGTGCTAAGAGTTTGAAGGGGATTGTGTAGGTTTAGTTGCAACTTGTCCTGCTCATTTCATAGTTGTAGGAGACCACTGAGATAAATATAGGTCATAAGAAAAATTTCATGTGTTACTTCAAACTACGTAAAAACACAACAATGAAATGATTGCATCATATTGACAAAATATATTGTGACATATATGCTAAGTCTATTTCTACCACAACCGACTCCATTGCTGGCAGATCTCCATGGGGAATTGTGTGATATTTGAAGGTAATGGAATAGTTTACAACCTTTTAGAATTATTATTAAATGAGTCACGTTCATCTAGGAGTTTTTAAAGTCTTTAGGGCATGATGAAGCATTGGCCTACATATACTTATAAGGTTGAAGCATAGACTAAAGGAGGAAAACTTGGATAAACCCAAGGGGAACTTAGAGAGTGATTCAAGAAGCAAGGATGAGTATATGTGGGAATATGGCTTAAATTTTGTTGGCCCAATTTAATTACATAAATTAGGATATTAAATTTCCAATGCAAGAGTTCCTAAGATTTTGAGATGTCATGCACTGTATGTGCAAAATTCAATCTAATGTCACACTATTCAATTGGAAAATTGATGGACTTAACTATTTAAGGAAAGTTAAATCTAGGTTACAAAGGGTAATTAGCAGGAAATTTTTAAATGAAATTCTAAATTGGTAAATTAAATATAGCATAAAACCAAACTATAATCTATCAATCCAACTATCAAAAGGGACTAATCTTACCAACCTAGACTAATCAAGCTTACAATGGAAAAATATTGAGTTTCGAGGTGCAATATCCCTTTCAAAAATGAGAATGGAAGGCCCACACAGTTATACATTATTTTGTCCCATTCATGGAAATTGATATCACAGCCCTATCCTTCGCCATCCGAAGCATAATTTCCATTAATCCCTAAACAAAATTGAAGAAAATAATTTCCCTGGAAGTGTTGTAGCTCCTACAACAACCCCCAAAATATTTAGTCAAAATTCCTAAATTTTGGGTCCCTCCTACTTTTCAAGGTTTTAGTGGTATTATTGTGGCTTAAAATTATCTAAAATCCTTCAATGATCTACTTAACATACAAGATATAAATTTTCATATTGTCTTGGAACATATTTCTCGTCCTTGCTTGTCCTATGTCATCCTCATGATTATGGTTTATGGAATTTGTAGTTAGTGAGTTGTATAAAATATTTATCATCCCTCTTCCTCCATTCATGCCTTACATTGGTTTAATGTATTGTGTTTTGGGGAAAATATGATGATCATACTTATGTGTTTCCTTTTGTGTCTAGGGTTTAGATAGGGAAACAACAAGATCATAAGACTTATCACCACTAGAAGAAACTCTTAATGGGAAGAAGCTACTATTAGGTCAGAAATATTAGAAAATGTGTCATGACTCATTAGTGATTTAATGTTGGCATATTTTTGTAAGGATCAACTTTCCTTCATCCATAATTGAGTTTACAAGTGACAATGGGTGTCTAATGTTACACGTGGAAATAAGTTTTGATTTCCCCAAAATTGAAATTTTCTTAGACTTCTTTCCCTATGATCTCCTAAAATTTAATTATATTTTGACTTGACCCAAGTTACATTGCACCCTTTTAGGCTTAGCATTAATCCTTCAAATATTTTTTATTTGGTCCTTTGTTGGAATTTGCAATCACAACTTGGAATGTTACCCTTCCTAGCCTCAGGAAGTTTGGTTTGTGAGTTAGACCATAAAGTTAACCTCCCAAGTCACAATTGGGAAGTATAGTTCCTAATAGCTTATTCTTCTGCCTCTAGAAATATAATTTGTGATAAAAAATAAACCATCATATTCTTAAGTTGCAAGTCACAAATCTAGAGCCTAATGGCTTCTTCACTTCCTTCTACAAGTGTGACTTGTGACTAGGCTTTTCCTCATCACATGTGACTTAACCAAGTCACACTTTTCTATATGTGATTTCCCATCACTTTCCAGTTCCTTATATATTAGGGTTTATCTTCTATTATTTCATTATGCACTCTAATATTGTATGAGTGGCCATCTCTCTAGATAGTATTCAGGACTGTGAATTTCTTGGTATGTAACACATTTTCTCTAATGATTATTCTTTGTCTCATTATGTCTAGGAATGGATTCAATTTGCCTACACTCCTGATCAATATTTATACTATAAAGTTTGTTTGCTCTCACTGATATATGTGCCCAAATATGAGTTACCTTTGGTCAATCTATCCCTCGATTGTGCCCTTGCATGAATGCCCAAATTTCTTCTCAATCCTTAGATTTGGCACCGATGGTTACAAACCCTTTCCCCTCATCTCCTTTTGAAATGGATTTTTCATCAAATGTGACACATATTTCAACATTTCAATGTCCCAATCACATGATACCATGTTAATGAAATCCTATTGGTTGCTGGAGAAATATATTAATGCAATCACGTGAATTCAGTACTTGAGTTTACATGAATTTATCGGTTGGAATCACATATGCATACTTATTGAATTCATATGGTTCATAGATTAAAATCATAATTTGATTGTATAATTTATTTACAATAGTGAATTATGGGTCCTTTACCTTTCATTTGAGTGTTGATCTTGTGATTTACTAACAATAGAGAAAACATTTTCCCAAATTGCAAATCATGATTCTAGTATAAACTCATAATCGTTGTTATATGGGTTTCAGATTGGAAAATTCACTAGGGATTCTCCTCTCCTTTAGTTGTAAATCACATTTATAAGCCCAATGACATTGTGATTCAAATATGTGACTTGAATAAGAGGCTTTTCATCTCAAGTCACAGTTTCACTTCTAATCTTTAATGCAGTTAGTAACCAAATCTGCAATTCCACTGTAATTTGAATCAATGACTAGCCTTGCATCCTCCCTCCATCAAGTTGTAGATCCCATTTTCAAACCTAAATGGCACTAGAAAATTTATCTGTGACAAAAAAGGGAGTTCCCTCTTGCTCAGGTCACAAATCACACTTATAAGCCTTAAAGACACTAAAATCTTGATCTATGGCTAAGCCAATATTTTCAAACATGGCTTACCTTACCATATCAAATTATAAGTGCAATGTCCCTCAATGCAACACTACTTTTTCACTTTACATGTAATTAGTGATGCTTGATCATCAGACATGACAATCCTAAGAAGAGGAAATGACACCAGGGACATTTGTCCTTAAGAAACAAGATTGTGCGCTTAATATCTTTGCAATTGTGATACGAGTTGGTGGAAAATGCACTCATTAAGCATATTGTCCCTTAATATGTATAATGGTCCATTTAGGAGACACTGTAATTATTTGCCTTAGATTCTAGTTATACCTCAATCCCCCTTCAACATTGACTGGATAACAAATTTTAAGATTATCCTCTAAAATTACTTTTGCATTTATACAAATCATGCAAATGAAACCTCAACATTACAGTTAATACTGCTAGCATGCATAACTATAAGTTAAGTTTGCTAAGCTGAAAGCTTTTAATAAGTTTGAGACTATGACATAAGCTTTGAGCCCTACTACATTGAGTGCCAACAACAAACCCATGAAGGGGTTAGGGCACTTTCTTCATGAATAGTGCCAAGGGGAAACATTAGTAATAGCATATTCAAAACATGGGAATGCAATAAAGGAGAAATTAAGAATTGAATGTGTCAATAATAGTGTTGTTATAAAGTTAATACGAGGATTGAAAAATCATTAAACTGAACTTATAACTGGTCTTGGAAGTTAAGGTTTAGTTCCTATAAGTTTGGGTGCATCCCACAACATTTCAAGGTTTAAGCTCAAGTTTAGTCCTGATAAAGTGGACACAATGATGACTCAAGAAAAAATTATACTTTTCAATATTGAAAAGGAACTTAATACACATAAAATGAGGGTACAATAGTTGTATGGATGGCATTTTCTAAGACTCTAAAAAATTGTTCACAAAAATATGCAGTATGTAAAAGTGGTAAAGCTTGTAGGTAGCTGAACAAATTATCATCATACAACTTTTTCAGAGATACTTCGAGAGGAAGCTGAATTTGAGATAAAATAGGCAACATCGATATTCTTGGGAATTGAATTATGTGATCATGCCATGTTTAATATTAAAGATCGTTGTATTTCAGGAAGAAGGAAACAATGTAAATACCAAGAATCATGTTGAACTATAATGGGAATTCATGCCTTTAACGTTCAATATGTCCATATTTTAATCATTAATAGAAAATCATTGAATCCTTGATACAAAAAAACTAGCAGATGGAATTAAATTCTATTATATGTTTAGCAAAACAAATGAAACCTTTTTTATTGCTTGTTGTAAAATATAAACTTCTCCAACTGGTATGTTGGAAGAAATTTGTAGTTGAAGTCCTCATTAGTGTTATATGGATAGATATGGAACTATATTTATAGAGTCAACAAAGGCTGATAAGTTTAATGTAATGGCCAAAGCTAGAATTCCTACGAGTCATAGTGGTTTGATGATAGATAGAATTATATTTAAACTTCTAAGATAATCGTTAGGAGGAATTGATCTAAATTCTTGTTTTTATTACACACTCCAATGTCATTAGATATATGTTGAAGCATATCATTATTTTATCAGGAAAGCCAAGGTTATCATATTCACCACAATCAATGGCACATCATATTAAGACCATTATAAGACTAGACTTTGCAAACTCAACATATATAACACATGTATATGGATAACAACTAGAACTTTGATATATTAATTCAAATGTAAATATGATTTTCTATAGCAATTTGACATCATGTCGTATATTCCTTCTTAAGGTTTTAAATCTCATATGTTTACATTCAAGGTCATTTAGATCCAACTCTCATGGATTCTAAAAATATTCACAATAATATATTTGAGAAATGCATGTTTATATAATCATCCATATCACCCAAATCCTTATATTTTTTATAATGATGATCAAGCATCACCTAAATAGGCTTCTTCTACAAAAAACCCATGTTTTAGTTTTTAGATGTTTATCTTCCTTTTCTCTAAAATTACGTCAAAATCTAATTAATAAATATTCACTACTAAACTAAGACCATAACCTTGATTAAGAGTTGAATAATTACACATGTTATCCAAGTAACCATTGAGTAATATACATCAATATTAGGGGTCCTAGTGATAAACCCTGTGTGCTTGAATTTCTTCTACAATTATGTTGATATCTGAATCACAGTGGTGGTTATCATGACTGAATTTTATCTTTAAGAGTTGAACTCACAATTCTTGATTAGCAAACGAACAATAATCCCTCTTAATTCATTAAAAATATTAATACATGATAATTAACCACTTGTGCATTTGGAGATGTATCACGGTGTTCTAATGAATATTTATTATAGGAGTCATAATGAATGACTAAAGGGTGAGGTAAAAACAATTAAATAAATGATGAGAAGGGTAATGAAATAGTCACCCAAACATATCCTTGTTGGCTTGTTGGCCCCTAACCCAAGTTTGGAGATAATTAGCTAAACAAATCCTTGTACTACTTTCCCTTTCGGCAATAGTATGTGGACTGCTGACTAAGGTCTCAATAGAAGTAGTATGGGAGGGTGTTAGAACCAAGTTTCCACACCCTGGAGATGTCTGATGAGTTTGACTGGTCCACTTTTTGTTCCTTCACATAGGTGGATTTGCGTGCCTTCCGTTCCTCACGACTGGATACCCTGCCTTCATGTAGCCCTAACCAAGGGCTGTACCACACTCTGGGCTATTACCCGAGATCTTATTTACCTTCGAGTATTATTTAATCACCTTTTCCTACTTAAGTGTCTTAAGCTATACTTAACAACACAAAACATTCATATAGGTTCATGCATTAAATAAACAGTATATTTGCCAATTATATCCAATAATGCATTAAACGAGGAAAGATACACAGAATTATAGCAAAAATTCTCTTTATTTATTCTCCAATGGTTAGAGACCCAACCCGCCCTGCGCACTTAGCTGCAAGGGTTTTCACACTCAGCTACCGACGATTAGGCCTCTATGCACTCAGTTGTAGAGCCTTCTCTTACTCTACGACCCATAGACACACTTTACACTTTGACTCAATCCCTTAGACCTCACTTCATTATTCGTTCCCTTATTAGTTGGTTTTTTTTTACACTTAGAGCCTTGCTCTATTTATATAATCCCATGGTCCACGGAAAATGGGTAGGTCTATCCAACTGACATTACATTACAAAACTAGGGTGGACAACCCTGTGACTCTATCATACTTTCAAGCCCCGCGCCTGCAATTCACAGAGCTTTTAAAATAATATTTGGTCAAAAGCTAGGCTTTAAGCCCCAAAACATGCCTTGGGGGGATTCCATGCCTAACAGGCCCCCAACACAAACATTGTGACTCGCCCTCGAGTCACTCTGTTGGTGCGGAGATATTTTTGTAGAGTCCCTCCAACAAAACTCGAACTGCGGCAAGGTCAACAACACACTGAGTTGTTGCTTTCTCAATCTACTTCATACGTTGTTCGAAGACCTCTATGTTGGGATTTCTTCTCTACATAAGTATGTGCATCCCCTGGATGTGTACGAGCTTGTCTTAAATTTATGCTATGATGGTGAAGGTATCGTTGATCCAAGCACGAATGCATGCCTTCACGACTGCTTCCCTGTGTCGTGTCGCGTCCACCTGCTCTTTTAGCACTTTTTCCTATTACATCCGCATGAGCCTTTGAGTGAGGACCACTGTCTGCACAGTTCCTCAATTGATGTCATTCTACTGCTGGAGTTCTCACGCCTTTGTTTCTAAACACTATATGTTGGGGTCCTCCTGTAGATTTGTGAGGACCTCAAGTGATTCTTCCAACAAGCCGGTGTAGTCTCACACTACATTGCCAATTTCGTCCAGTCCCACTATGATAGTGCTAGCGTTTTGTTCTCTAACTTCCGAGGGGATGAATAGTTGCACCTTTAACCGTAGCTTGGAAATCTGAAGGTTCAGCTCCAGCTAAACCTTTTTCATTTCTTCCCTTACCTCGGAGACCCCTGCTACTAACCTGTGGATCTATACCTCTGCTATCATGTCTACTGGGATGGCTAGATTTGGGATGCTTTGGGAGTTATTGTCTATTAGCTATACCAGTTGTTGGTTATGTGACACCACTTCATTGCACTACAAGCTTAGTTGTTCCATATTGATTTTCTACTCACTAACGAGTTGCAGTGCGCCGCTCTCCCCAGAGTGTAGCTCTGCAGTTATCCGATCTTGGAAAACATATAAGGTCTCTCATGGGATTGTAGCCATATTGAGACCAAGACCTTTCAGCGCCCTCACTATAGGCCTGTTGGCCTCATTTTTTGTCACGAGTGCCCCTTCCAGCAACACTATGGTATTTTTCATCCACGGCGCAACATTGTTCTGCTGGTGTTGTTTCGACTGCAAGACTGGTCGAAAGGGTACCAGCATGATGAGGGCACACTTGTAATTCCTATAACTACACTCTGAGGGCCCCCAACACAATATAGTTCTCCTGCATGAAATCTTAGAGAGCCTCATTGGTGACATCACACACCATCTTAACGATGTCATGTAGATCACCCTCGGTTAGAGTGATTGGGTCAATTGACCCAAACAAATTCAATGCCTTGACCTTCTTACGTGACCCTTCCTACTCTATTGGGTGTTGGCACTTCAATTGCATTAACGTTGTTTATGGGTTCGTGCCTCCCTCTTCAGTCTCTACTTCCTTTGCTTCTTGCCCCTGTGAAGGCATAGGTTGGCCCTTGCCCACCTTTGCTGCTGCTGCTGCCACAACATTTTCTAGCATAGTTGGTTTCTATGCAGCATCTCGCGCCGCCTGCACTTCTGCTACTACTGCTTCCTTCCTTCATTTTTCAGCCAACTGTGCAATGCGCAACTTAGCCTCGTCTTTCTTTCATTTTGTGGTTGACTTCTCGATTTCTGCAACATCTGGGGCACACCACTACGATGGCCATGCCTCCAGTACTTCAAAAATAATGTCATTTGTAGCTATGAAGGGTAGCTTTATCCACTGTTTTGTTAGATCCTTCTACACTATAAGATAAATGTTGTGAATGACTGTGTTGAATTCCACAAAACTCTGTAGGTTGTTGCAGACGGTGGGTGACAATTGCAACTTGTGGTTGATGCCTATTCTGAGATTCATCTCCATGAACACCTAGAATATTTTATTGTCGCAGATCCCCTTAGCATCCTTTGTGGCCCAAAGCGAAGCATACTTTGCGGCCTCTCGCAAATCCCTATCAATTACGGGGAATTAGCCATCCTCCAGGAATTCCCCTCCCACAAGCACTATGGACAATAGAAGCCATGCATAGTGGAATGTTTTGGCCCATTCCTGAGCTTCATGAAAATTCTCTAAAAAATCCTTGCAGAGGAACTCGTACCAGTTAAACTGGACCCCCGACATCCACTGCTTAGCCAGTGTAACCACTAGCGTGGGTACTTCATTCACACAACACTTGCGCATAACCTTTCCTGCCAGGATTTGGGTTGCCACGCGTACTGCTTTCTCCTTGATGCTGGAGATGGCGTAGTCCCTCTTCTTCTTTTCCAGCTTGTACTTTTTCTTCATGGCCTCCGCGATGGCCAAATCACTGCTCTTCCCCTCCGAGATGTCTGCAGGGTCCTCTCCTTTGCATGGAATATGGGATATGTGGTGAATCAACTCTGCCATGATCAAGATGGGCTCCTCTAGCCACAAACACCCATCATGCACCAGGTAGAGCAGCTGCCTGATGATGAAAATGGTTATTAGGGCATGCTGGAAACATGGCACCCATAGCAGATTCAGTAGTCCAGCCTTTTCCACTCAGCGCAAACACTTTCGCGGATCTAATTATGTAACCCTTGCCACGGTGTTTTGTTTGGGCTTCATGAGGTGCCTAGTCTTAAGGTGAGGGAACTTCTCATGGTCAATGAGGTCCTAGTCTTTGAATTTGAGGCTCGCCACCTGTCCCAGGTCCGTGCCCTCAAACATAATTTTGTCTGGGAGGAGTGGGATTTTAAGCGAGCTCTTGGTCACGTCCAGGTCCTTGGGCACTTTAGCCTTCCACTTTTGTAGGGGGACATAGGTGGGAAACTTTGTTGTCAGGTGAACAGGATGAGTTTCCTCCTCCATGCCTTCATCCTCATCTTTTGCAATGATTAGGTCCCTAGGTCTTCCTCTTCTTCATTGGTTTCTATGGTGACGACTTTCCCCTTTTCCTCCATTGACATCTTAGTGCATAACAAGTTTCTTAGGGACACGCGTATGGAAATCATTGCTTGTTTGTCCTTCTTGGGTCTTGGCGTGCATAGTGATTTCTGGATTTCTGCCACAATCCCAGCGACTTTCAAAGTATCCCCCATAGTCAGGGCCTGTGTGGCCTCTTCGGTGGTCATTTCGGTTATGTCCATATGTCTGAAGCTATTTCCATCATGTTTGTCCAGGAATCTAGCACTCTCGAACTCAGGGGCTCAGTCAACGCTCGGCTCACAAAAATCAAGGCACTGCTCAATGGCTCAATTTGCAAATGACCAAGTGTTGTTTGCTGGGCAGCCCTTTGTATTTTATAGCGCCTTTTTGAATTTGAATTCTACTGCTCCCCCCAAATCTAGTTCATTAATGCTCCCTTGGTGGCACATTTTTCCAAATCTTGCCCATAAATTACATCATAATTGCCTATCACCCACTCCATTTGGCCACAAGTCAAGCATCCCATCATGAATAGTGACTTCAACAACCACTTTCTCACCAACATGCATGACAGCGCTGCCCCCCATGCGTGGTTGTGGACCTTCTGAAATTTTGTTTCTGCATGTAGCTCCAACATCGTGTAACTCCTCGGCAGAGTAGTTTATAGCCTCGGGTTTCCTTTCAACTACTTGGAGTGTTAAGACTGTACTTCCTTCAGTTAGTCAGGTGGCCCCACCACCCGTGACGAGTTTCATCTTATCATCCATCATGCTTCTTGGAGAATACCCACCTTTTATTGTTACGGTCGACATCATGCACTTTACCATCTGCAATGTGCTACCCCAGTCAATATGCTTAGCAATGGGCAGTCCAAGCCAAGGCATCAAACTGATAAATTTGTGGTGATAGACCTTAAACCTATTATCATAATCATATGCATCCTGTCTTAACACCCTGTTTTTTTTCCAGAAACCATTCCTTTATCTCATCCTCCAGCTTTTTGACTTTTGTGTCCACCAGAACACTTTTCTTCCTTAATCGTACCCTTTCTTTTTCAAGTTCCCAGAGTCTAAGATTTCCCTGTTGGATTTCTGCTTCCAAGGTTCCATGAACCGTCGTATCTATCAGTGCTATAATGCATTGTCTAAGTTCTCCAAGTACTATATGGCTTACTATGGTTGCTTCATACTCTAGCCTTGGCAGTTCCTACATGATCAGATTCTTGCATGCAGTCCTACAAGCGCATAGAACTGCTGGTATGTGTAGGTCCCAATTAATCTGCTTCACATTGTGGACCTTGTCCAGTGCTTTGTATACTTTGTTAAAAGATTTTGCGTAGATATTCTTCTGCGGACTTGGTCTTTCCATACTTTGTGGTCCCAACCAGAGAGGTCATTCGTGCCCTTGCCTTACCTGCACCTACTTACCGATCATGTCTCCTACCATGAGGACAGTGTGCATTCCAGCAAGTTGTGTATGATATGCTTGTATCCACCAACAAAGGTGGGTGCGTAGGCCATTTCATCCGTCATACTTGCCTTTTAACCACATCTGAGGCTTCCCAAATCATAGGCACATCATCATTTGACAGTCACGCGAGACCTCAAAACTCTTCTAGAGCATTGAAACATTGTTGTTTTGGCACTTCTCTTTCAAATTTGTTCAGGAACTCCTCCACTTCACCGAACTCGTCGTACGTAGGTAGATCCCTTATCTCTATTGTTACATAGCACAACGACCTTGTCATCTTGTTACAGTTGAGCATGGTTACCTCATGTAACATGTTCTGCTATTGCTCTAACTCCTCGTCAGAATCTAATGTGCAGGAGCTTTCATGCTCCCATGAGATTCAACCATCTATGGTTGGATTTAGCGAGTACTACTCCCATGCGGTTATTTTATAAATATAGTCCAAGTCATTTTCATTGTCGTAGTCGCACACTGGCTCTATGTAACACGATCCTTCTGCAGGGTCTAAAGGTACTGTTATGCGCAGTGACTTTTTCTCAAAAATCATCTTGCACTTCTTTAGATTTATCACTCCATTCATGTCAGTGGCCCAACCTATTCCCAATAGTGTAGGGTAGGGATTGTTTTCATCAATAATCTTTATCACTTCAAAATCTGCTCGCGTGCTTGCTCCTTCAATATCTATTGTGATTCCCTACAATCTCCCCATAGGTAGTACCTTTTTTTGGTTCACCATCCGTAGTTGGATAGGAGACCATTGCAGCGTAGGTCTGTGCATGCATTCCCATGTTTGCTTCGGCAAGACATTCGTGTCTGATCCAAGGTCTTTAATCACTTGATCCATCTCATATTCCCCTATCTATGTGGTCAATCTCATCTCCCTCCTTGTTTGCATTGTGTGCTTCCCAAGCTTTCAGACTACGCGTGCTTCTGTTGACGTGGTCCCAACACATCTAGTTATGAGTTCTTGCAGTCCTTTTATAGGCTTGCTATTGTGCAACACCTTCATGCATGTATCTACGAACATAGTGAGAATTGATGGGTCCATTTCTAGCTCTAGTCTATCTTTACTTCCCGAAATGGAGGCATCAACGGAGCTCCTCTTAACTTCCAGGAAGGTCTCCTTAGTGTGCTCCAAATCAAATTCTGGTTCCTTTGTTACAGCTTTGTGAACCTAGGAACATTCTTCACGCTACTTGCCTTTGTCATCCCCTATCATAATACCACTCTGGAACATGATATTTACACTAGGGTGTTCCTCGTGCGGCTCAGACCTCATCATTTGTAGGTTCTGAGTTGGGGGAGGCTGGAGTGTTCCTTTATCGCGCAACTGCGCTATCAATGTGGGACAGTCTCCTCTCTCATAATAAAAAAATGTACAATACAAGCATGATGATCATGTTGGATTTGTACAATCATGGGAATAATGTCCTGACCCTCCACAATCGTAACATATCAGTTGTCCGTGACCTCTTCCTAGTCCCATTCCACCTCAGCCTTGTTCATGCCCCTGAAATCGGGTTCACGCCATCCTTGTGTTTGAGTCAAGGGGCCGTGTTTCAGCCTGAACTCTGTAGGTAGGAGTCTGATCCATCATAACTTCTACAAGTGTGCTCATCATGGCCTACTAACCTACAGAAATTATAGAACAACTGTTGAGAATTCTATGTATACTTTTGTAATAGATGGCAGTTTTCTGTAGCATACTTTCCTCCTATCTGACAAATTGCACACCATAATGCAGGCACCGGGCTTGGTCCTACTTGCACCTCTGGTCTCAATGGCATTGGTCCTCCTCCCACGAGGTAATTTGCGAACACTAGGCAGTGGTCCTTGTCGTGCTCCTTGCACTTTATGCACCATACCTTGTCATGCACTTCTAGACAGGTCATCCTATCTTGTTTCAAACTTTGCATCTCAAGGCACAAGTTTTTCAGCTGCACATGAATCTACTAAAATCCTAGGTTGGGATCTTGTATCAAAGTCTCGTGCAATCTCATTGCAACCTCCAAAGCTTCAACTTGAGTGGTTAGTCTTTGTTGCCCCAGCATGTTCCATATATGCGGCATTAACGATGCTACAAACTATTCATGGTGTTGCGCATTGGTTAATGTGATATTTGCTTCACGAATTGTGCACTTCAGTGTTTGATCCAACTCCCATGGTGTTTTTCCTATTAGCATTGTGATTTCCTTGAATCCAATAATCGACTGTGCCTCCAATTTTGGCTTGTTAAATTCTTTATTTAGCATAACTTGGATATCCGCTATCCCCGTGTTCAGATTGTCATTGGAAGGCTTAATGTACTAGGTCAGTGTGTGATCCTACAAAGCACTGACCAGTGTTGCCTTCTTTATATTATCGTCCGTGACACCCTAAGCTTCCCATATAGCTTTTATCACAAACCAAAATTGGTTCGGATCTTCATTCCCTACTCCCTTTAATACTGGTAGCTTTATTGAGCTAGCCATACTACTTCACGGTGGTGGTAGAGGTGGGATGGGTGAATTTGGGGGTGAAGACGATGAAACTGGTGGTGGTGTGGGTGGGGGTAGTATGTGTGGAATTCTCTACCTTATTAGATTGATATCACTTCTTAGTGAGACCTTCACGATCTCTTCTTCACCTCCTCGCAGAGGTGAAATCAAGGGGCTAGTCTCTAGTTCTATGCTACCTTTGTTTCTATAGATTCTACCACTTTACATAGCCCCAAACATCAATTTATTCACATAAACCACTTTTCACATAGTAGCATTTTAATCAAAGTGTTCAAAGATTTAATGTACTTACCTTGTGGTCCCTTGAGGAAGTGTCGTTCTGCCTCACTATAGCTGACCAAAGTATCTACGCG
Organism: Pinus taeda; assembly: GCA_000404065.3. Classification (NCBI taxonomy): domain Eukaryota; kingdom Viridiplantae; phylum Streptophyta; class Pinopsida; order Pinales; family Pinaceae; genus Pinus; species Pinus taeda. Next base: position 115,302 of record APFE030923173.1, on the reverse strand, counting down.
AATTTGATGATGAATCCTCCTATGATTCAATCGAGCTAATGACTGACAACACACATGATCTTATCTTCCAATGCTTCAAGTCTGTGCACCAATTCTATAGTCCACATAATAGGTTTGTCGAGTTTTCACCTTCCTTGGCTATCTGCTAGCTTTGCGATCCACTCGTAAAACTCAGTAGGGAAGGATGCAAAGAAAATTTCATGGATCTCCATATACAAGTAGCAATCTAACCACTCTTCCTTTCACAGTTGCAGATTCTTATTTTCTTGCACCATGAACTCATGAATCTTTCTATCCAACCACTCTTCAGTTCCTTTCTTTGTTGGATTCCAGTGATAGGACATCTGACATATCTATGCATATCCCGGTCCCAGCAATGGAACCATTTGTTGGCTTTGTGGGGCATGACCCAGGTTTGGAGTTAATTAGCCAAACAAATCCCTGTATTACTGGCCCTTTCGGCAATAGTCTACGGAGCATGGGCTGAGGTCTCACCAGAAATAGTATGGGAGTGTGCTAGAACTAGGTTTCCAGACCCTGGAGATGTTTGAAGAGTTCGACTGGTCTACTGTTTCCTTCGCGCAAGTGGCTTTGCATGCCTTCTGTTCCTCGCGGCCTAATTCCCTACCTTTGCATAGCCCTAACCAAGGGCTGTGCCACACTCTGATCTTATTTACCTTCCAGTATTATTTAAGAACCTTTTCCTACCTAAGTGTCTTAATTTATACTTAACAATAAAAAACATTCATATAGGTTCAAGCAGTAAATAAACAATATATTTTCAAATTATATCCAATCATACATTAAACTAGGAAAGATACACAAAATTATAGAAGAACTTCTCTTTATTGATTCTCCAACAGTTACAAACTTGACCTACCTTGCACACTCAACTATAGCGGTCCGTGCACTCAGCTGCAGACTACCAGGCCTCTGCGCACTTAGCTGCAGAGCCTTCTCCTACTCTTTGACCCACAAAAACACTTTACACTTTGACTCAATCCCTTAGACCTCCCTTTGTTATTCATTCCCTTATTAGTTGGTTTTCTTTTACACTTAGAGCATTGCTTGATTTATACAATCCCATGATCCACAAACCATGGGTAGGTCTATCCATTACATTACAAAACTAGGGCAGACAACCCTGCAACTCTATCATACTTTCGTGCCCTGTGCCCACAATTCGTGGAGCTCTTACAACAATATTTGGTCAAAAGTTGGGATTTAAGCCCCAAAACATGCCTTGGGGGTATTCCATGCCCAACACTCCCAAACACTTAGATATTTTCATGTCCTTATAGAAAATGAGGAAATTATATTTGCATTGTCCCAAACATTGAGATATTTTCATGTGTTGGCATTATGATGCATGTGTTGTACTTGATGGAAACCCTCTCATAGAAGATCATCTCACTTGTATACATTCAGAGGAATCTACAAAAGAAATATCAGATGTGACAGAGTGCATGGGTTACCGGACAGCAAAAAGGGATCAGATGACAGTTCACAAGTAAGCTTTGCCATCAAGTCCAAAGGGGGAGATTGTTGGCATTATGGCTAAAGTGTTTTCCTTGATGGCAACCCATTCAGGTGATGGATCACTGTACAATAGGACAGTAGCAGAGATTGATGATCAGCTCTCAAATATTGAAGAAAATAAGGAATACGCAGGCACACCGTACAAAAGGTGCGTACATGCAGGCCGGTGTTACATAAAGTGTGTACATACCCGCAGTTATCCCATTCATGAGGTGCGTACCCCCAGTGCACACACTTCAAGGCAGTAAAGCGCGCACACATGGGGTTCCTTATGTTTAACCCTTGGTATTTAGCCGACGGTATTGTGTTATCATGGTTCTGGCTCGTGGTATTGTTTTATTTTATTATTATTATTGAGCCCCATGATCCTTGATTTGAGGAAGAGCTTGCCTATATAAAGCAAAGGAGATCATTTGGCTTAGTATGCTTTTGGGTTGAATATCTTAAGATCTGAAATATTTGGGTTATTGTTTCAAAAATCTTGATCTATATGAAAGTGAAGTGGAAGGCGAATCTGCAAAGGGTGATCTCCCGAGCGCTTGATCAGATCTGAGCATTTGTATAACTGTAGCACACTGGTGATCTGTAAATTCAGTCCTAATCTGATGTGCGCAGGTGTTTAACGGTGCCTCTGCATAAGTACGTGGAGCAGAAGAAGGATAAGTATGTGGGTACGCAGGGGCGACAAAGGTGCAGTGCGTCGGTACGCTAAGGCGACAAAGGAGCAATGCGTGGGTACGCAGAGCGACGGTGGTTCAGGTGTGTATGCATAGAAACAGTACGCGGCGCAATAGTGTCTTTGGGTGCGTGCCTTCAGTGAAGTACGCGGCGCGATAGTGTATTTGGGTGCGTACTGTACGCAGCGCATTAGAAGAAGCAGTGCGTGGTCACGCAGTGCAGCAGAAGGAGTTCTGCAGGTATACGCAGAGAAGCAAAGGGTGAATTTGAAAATTTATGAAAAGTGGTCCTTGTAAAGAAGTAGGGGGTTGTAGCTCCCTTCCAGGTGAGACTGGAAAACGAGAGAGAGTTGTAGCTCTCTGCAGGTTGCAGCCT
>APFE030923173.1:49856-112690 GCA_000404065.3 Pinus taeda | reverse complement strand
TTATGTTTCTGGTATGGTTATATGTTACAGATGTTGTACTTGATGGCAACACCCATGGCATGGCTCTCAAGATGATGAGAATTAAGAAGTACGCAGGAGAAAAGTTCACGGAATTTTATGTAGAGAAAAGTTTATAAAAGTTTATTTCATGTGGAGAAAATTTCACGGAATTTTATGCAGCGAAAAGTTTATTTCATGTGGGAAAACTTACCTTTGGTCCATGGTAGTTAGTCCTTGGAATTTGAACCTATGGTTTTTGGACCATGGCATCTCGACAGACGTGTTGATCCCTAGTATTGATTTGATGGTATTGGTTTGTTATGGTTTTGGCCCGTGGTATTGGTCCATGATTTGAGGAAGAGCTTGCCTATATAAAGCAAAGGAGATCATTTGGCCTATGCATGCTTTTGGGTTGAATATCTTAAGATCTGAAATATTGGGTTATTGTTTAAAAAGCTTGATCTATATGAAAGTGAAGTGGAAAGCAAATCTGTGAAAGGTGATCTCTCGAGCGCTGCAGCTGCGGAAGTGCGGAGGCGCCGCAGGAGACGCTGCAGGAGGCGCCACATGAGATGCCACAGAAGGTGTTTTGGGTTTAGTTTTCTGTTATTGTGGATCTGGTGACTTGATGATCATTTGATATTTATGGATCCAGTTTGAAAATTTATGAAAAGTGGTCCTTGAAAGAAAAGAAGTAGGGGGTTGTAGCTCCCTTCCAGGAGAGACTGGAAAACGAGAGAGAGTTGTAGCTCTCTGCAGGTTGCAGCCTGCGTACTGGTAAAGGACTGCACCAGTACAAGACCATTGTAAAAGGAGTTTCTAATTTGAAAGAAGATAGAGACATATTGCAGCAGGTGGTTTTCACCCACATTTGGGTTTCCACCTTATATCTGTTGTTCTTTGATGTGATCGTCTATTTTTCTTGTTCATGCTCATTATTTTATGGTACTGATATGCAAAAATAATTCAAAGTATAAATAAGGAAGATTTGGTAAAAGGAATAGATAATACTGATTCACCCCCCCTCTCAGTATTATTTTCAACAAGTACTAGGCTTACTAAGCAATAGAAAGAGCATGACCTTGAATCTGTAGTATTACTAGTGAAGTCGAACCCTTACTAGGAACTAGGCCTGAGTTTAAGTTATTTCATACGGTTACTAGGTGAAAGAAAAAGTCTCATGATGCATAATAGGTGATCCATGTTATTTCAATGAATGATTAATATGTTGAGATTTTCCATTTTATTAAATTGGGCAAAAATCTCATGTAAATGACCACAATAGGATTTGTTGCTATATTAGCTCCATTTTGTTGAGGAGGAGTTAAAGCATCCTATATTTGTTGTGAGAGAATTTATAATTCAGATTTATACTCCTAGCTATAAAAATATAGGCCTGTACAGGATATTGTGATGGTAGAGAGTGTGTGAGGAAATAAATTGTTGGAATCTCCTATTGAATAATAAGATTTCCGATGCCTCTGTTTTGGTGGATGTAGCCCAGATTGGTTGGGTGAAACACGTTAAATCCTTGTGTTATTTTTATAATTTTATGTGTTGTATATGCCTTTTAAATTTCCGCTGCGCATTGTTTGCTCCAACAATTGGTATTAGAGCATGTTGTGGAGCTGGTACGTGTGACAGAGCTGTAGAAGGTGGAGCTTTGCCGTTGGTGTGGTTTCGTCAAAAACAGTTGCGCCAATTTTTTGACAGTGAAAGGGTTGCGCAATTTATTTTGGAACAAGAGCGCCAATTGGCATGGTTCCGACTGTAATACTCACGTCAGTGCACCAGGATCCAAATTGGCGTGGAAACGACAAGTATACTCGAACAAATTTTGTCACTTACACCATTTTTTGTTCTGGCACGGATCTTCTACTGTCAAGGAAGCGCCAAGTCCCTTTCGGCACGCCAAGCATTTTTCACTTTGGTAAAACTGCATTTTTTTTTTAATTGTAATTTGAAATTTGTATAGTAGAGGGACTTATAGTAAGGTAAAGGCAGTATAGTATAAGGCAAAGGAATTTTTTAAATATTAACTTTATTTATTAAAAAGTTGGAATTGGAGATTGTTTGTTTGTTACAACATGGCAAAAACTCAAAGTGCTCGTTTTGAGATTGAGAAGTTCAATGGCAAAAAAAACTTCGAGATCTGGAAAGTGAAAATGTATGATCTACTTGTGCAACAAGGCATGGTGAAGGCGTTATTGGGAAAAGCCAAACAACCTTACAACATGACATATGATGAGTGGCACGAATTGGATGAAAGAGCATTGAGTGGTATTCGACTGTTTTTGGCAGATGATGTTTTGTTTAACATTCCGTCAGAGAAAACTACTACTGGTTTGTGGACAAAGCTTGAGAAGCTGTACATGACAAAATCCTTAACCAATAGGATTCTTCTGAAGCGACAGTTGTACATTTTGCGAATCAAGGAAGGTACATCTATTACTGATCATTTGAATACCTTTAATACTCTCCTGGTGCAATTATAAAGTATAGAAGTAAAATTTGAATCAGAAGATAAAGCTATAACTTTATTTTGCTCGTTTCCCGAGTCATGGGATCATTTTGTTACTTCTATAAGTCTTAGTTCATCATAAACCCTTGAGTTTGATGATCTTGTTGCATCATTATTATTTGAAGAAACAAGGAAAATGTCAAATTTAGAAACCTCTACATCAGAAGCAATGATCTTGAGAGGTCGTTCTAAAGAAAGACGCTGCAGTAGGCACAATGACTCGCGTTCAAAATCGAAAGGGAAGAAGAGTAAGGTAAAGTGTTGGTTCTGTGGAAAATCGGGACATTTGAAGAAGGACTATTGGAAGAGATGCTAAAACATCTAAACAAGACTCTTCGACAGAGAAGAAAGAAGAAAACACAACAGATACAGGTTCGGCATCCGGTTCAGGTATGAGTGATGAAGTGTTATCAGTTAATTTGTGTAATCATGATCAACATTGGCTATTATATTTTGGTGCATCAAATCACATGTGCATTCATAGAGAATGGTTTAAGACTTATAAATCAATCAATGATGGAGTCGTTTACATGGGAAATGATGTCACATGTAATATTGTGGGAATTGGAAGCATCCAGCTGCAAATGTTTGATGGGACAGCTAAAATTTTAACTGATGTAAGACACGTGCCTAAATTAAGGAAAAATCTCATTTCACTAGGATCACTAGACATTAATGGATATAAAACTGTTATTCAAGGTGGAGTAATGAAAATTTATGAAGGAATTTTACTAGTAATGAAAGCATAGAAGGTTGGAAATCTTTTTCAGTTAGAAGGAAGAACAGAGCCAGATCATGTTTCTATGGTGTCTGAAAATGACAGTATTTCTATTCGTTTATGGCATCAAAGGTTGGGCCATATGAGCGAAAGAGGTTTAAAGATTTTGTCTGATCGTAAGTTACTTCCTAATCTAAAGTCTCTTAGGTTAGATTTCTGCAAACATAGTCTTTTTGGGAAACAAAGCAAACATAAGTTTAAAACTGGCAAACATACTAGTAAGGGAATCCTTGATTATATCCATTCTGATGTTTGGGATCCACCCCCTACAACCTCATATGGAGGATCATCATATTTTGTATCTTTTATTGATGATTTGTCTAGAAAAGTGTGGGTCTACATGTTAAAAAGGAAGTTTGATGTATTTACAGATTTCAAACATTTTAGAGCATTAGTAGAAAGCATCACTGGAAGAACCATTAAATGTTTAAGAACTGACAATGGTGGTGAGTTTACTCCAAAGGAATTTGACAATTATTGCAAGGATGCTGGGATCGAAAGACATAAGACCACTGTATATACTCAGCAAAATGGAGTTGTTGAATGCATGAACAAGACTCTTTTCGAAAGAGCAAGAAGTATGCTAAGTAACGCCAATTTGCAGAAGGAATTGTGGACAGAAGTGGTGGCTACAACTTGTTATGTGATAAATTGATCACCATCAACGGCGATAGGATGCAAAATTCCTCAAGAGGTATGGAAAGGTCATCCTTGTGATTATTCTAAACTAAGAGTTCTTTGTTGTGATGCATATGCTCTAGTTCCAAAACATCATCATTCTAAATTAGATCTTAAATAAAAAAGATATATCTTTGTTGGATATGGTGATGAGACTAAAGGATACAGATTGTGGGATCCTACTGCTCACAAGATCATCATCAACAAAGATGTTAAATTTAGTGAATCCTCTCTTGCAAATTTAAATGTAGATAATAAATTGAAATAGGATAATGTATTTGAGTTTCAACACATTCAGTTTGAAACCAGTTCTGATGATAGTCAAGATGAACATGATTCAGATGCAAGTCATGAACAACTTTCAGATGCAGATCATGAACAAGTTTCAGATATAGATCATGAACATGTCTCAGAAGCTAATCATCAAGAAGTTCCTATAGATAATAATCAGCCTATTGTGGAAGTACCAGAAACATCTTTAAGGAGGTCTACAAGAATGAAACGTCCTCCTAAAAGGTATGATGATTATGTTACTTCAATTGCTTTTACTGCTAACGACGATGAACCTTTCTGCTATCAGGAAGCTGTAGAAGGTTCTAAAAGTGAAAAGTGGAAAGCAGCTATGAAGGACGAGATGATGGCATTAGACAAGAATGGCACATGAGATCTGGTAGAACTTCCTAAAGACAGGAAAACTATGGGATGTAAATGGGTTTTCAAATTGAAAAGGGGTGTTAATGATACAGAGGATAGGTACAAAGCAAGGCTGGTCGCAAAATTTTTTTCTCAGAAAGCAGGCATTGACTTTCATGAGATATTTTCACTAGTTGTAAAAATAGTTTCAATTCGAATTATATTAGCATTAGTCGCTTTACTTGATTTAGAATTACAGAAACTAGATGTTAAAACTGCATTTTTACATGGATATTTAGAGGAGGAAATTTACATGGAACAACCAGAATGGTTTGTTCAAATTCACAACAAGAAATTTGTCTGCAGGCTCAAGAAATTATTGTATGGTCTGAAGCAGTTGCCTCGACAATGGTACAAGAAATTTGACTCTTTCGTGATGAGTCAAAATTATATAAGAAGTGAATATGATCATTGTGTTTACTTTAAGCAATTAAGTAATGGCATGTTCATTATCTTAGTGTTGTATGTTGACAATATGCTTTTAGCAAGCAAAAGCATAATAGAGATCAACAGGTTAAAGGCTCATATGGCAAGGACATTTGATATGAAAGATCTAGGAGTAGCAAGACAGATTTTGGGCATGGAGATTTTTAAAGATAGGAGCAATGGTAAGCTGCGGCTATCACAACAAAAGTATATTGAGAAAATACTCTTGAGGTTTGGTATGAACAATGTGAAGCCTGTGTCAGTCCCTTTAGCTTCCCATTTTAAGTTTTCTTCTAGTTTATGTCCTAATACAAATGAAGAAAAGGAATATATGTCTCGAATTTCGTATGCCAATGTAGTAGGTTGTTTGATGCATGTGATGGTTTGTACTCGACCAGATATTTCACATGCAATTGGGGTTGTTAGTAGGTATATGGAAAATCTAGGTAAAGAACACTGGTTAGCAATGAGATGGGTGCTTCGGTATTTGAGAGGCACAAGTGATTATTGTATCACTTATAACAGGAGTAATGAATTTGTTTGTGGATATGTTGATTCTGATTTTGCAGGTGATTTGGACAAGATAAGGTCAACATCAGGGTATGTATTTACTCTTGCAGGTGGAGCTATTAGCTGGATGTCAAAGCTACAGAACATTGTTGCTTTATCCACTACTGAAGCAGAATACATAGCTGCTTCTCATGCTTGCAAAGAAGCGATTTGATTTAAAGGTTTGTTTGGTCAGTTTGGTAGGTTACAGGACAACATCAAGTTATTTTGTGATAGTCAAAGTGCAATTCATTTGGCTAAGAATCCGGCCTATCATAGTAAATCAAAGCATATACCAATCAAGTACCATTTTGTAAGACAGGTTATCAATAAAGGGGGAGCCTCTCTTGAAAAAGTACATACAAAGGAGAACTGTGCAGACATGTTCATGAAACTAGTTTTGTTAGAGAAGATACGTTGGTGTTTGGCTTCTCTTGGCTTGCAGAAAAGATAAAAATAATAAAGAAATAGGGTATCAGGCTCATTGTTGTCAATGTGGAGATTGTTGAGATTTTCTGTTTTATTAAATTGGGCAAAAATCTCATGTAGATGAAAACAATAGGATTTGTTGCTATATTAGCTCCATTTTGTTGAGGAGGAGTTAATGCATCCTATATTTGTTGTGAGAGAATTTATGATTCAGTTTTATACTCCCAGCTATAAAAATATAGGACCGTACAGGATATTGTGATGGTAGACAGTGTGTGAGGAAATAAATTGTTGTAATCTCCTGTTGAATAATAAGATTGCTGATGCCTCTATTTTGGTGGATGTAGCCCAGATTGGTTGGGTGAACCATGTTAAATCCTTGTGTTATTTTTATGATTTTGTGTGCTGTGTATGCCTTTTAAGTTTTCGTTGCGCATTGTTTGCTCCAACATAATATAACCATTACAGGTATGCGGGTCCCTGATATGCATGGTAAGAAAACTCTTCTGGTAAGAATATATCTCTAGGTAAGTATTATGATTTCACAGAAAACATGTGTTAATGAGCCTACATACATCGTTTTGTGGATTAATATGATATGGGATAATACAAGCAAACTGGTAAATGACCACACATAGCAATAACATGATGTATCACTCAGCTCTAATCCATGTTCATGATCAAGTTAATCTCAGTACTTAGACTGGTATATAAAGTACTCTATAAATGATACAAGTACAAGTGTGTAATGCGCATGATAACTTCACTGGTACATTATAAGTAGCTAACATGGATGATAGCAGGCGTGTGAACAATAGCACGTGTACTGTTAGCATCATAGTAATATTGCCTTATCAAACATGGTAAACTTGTAGTAGGCTTATGAAATTACTAACCTCACGGATTATGCTTGTTACCATTGATTAACCTGTAGTTAATAAGATGCACCAGGGTAATAATCTATATTGTTTTGTTGCTTTCTTGCAAGTCTAAATACTACTAGTCAATTACGTAGATCATGAAGCAGACGAGTTGTATACCTTATTCAATTTATACCAGATATGTCTCTATTAAGCACCAAGTATGTAATATTTATACATAGGTGGTTTCATTAACAAGATACTCCACATGTTAGTAAAGCATGCTTAGAGTAATGATGCCAGGTAAATGGCTAGAAGATATACATTTTACTATGTAATGGGTAAATGCATATGTTCTACTGCAACTCGAGACTGTGTTATGCCTTATAGGCTTAATTAACATGGATATTCTATAATAGCCTGGGATATAGCATACTATTGTTTTACATCAGTAGGACATATCTACTATACTTCATGGACAGTACACCTGGTTTTTTGCTGAATGGTATAGATTTGCGGTGATAAAAGAGTATACTAGTTAGGTAAGGCAGTCAATCACTCATTATACTATCCTGTAGTAGTAGCATCAATAAATGTCTATTCACTAGTTACAGGGTCATGCTTGATATACGTAGAAAACATAGCTATTGAACCACGAGGTACTTAGACTAGTAGATTTACACCTTATACTAGCCATAACCATGTGGTCATAATTACGATTAACTCTTTGAAGAGCTAGCTATAGATTATGGATGAGAAACTATCCTAGTAATGAATTCCAAAACTATACGTTACTTGTAGTATGACCATGCTTCTTAGTCTACTAAGTGGTTAGGCATAGAAGGAATTAACATAGTGAAGCAATGGTCATCCATAGAAGCAAATTGTTCAATGATTCCATATGTGAATATCTTTCGGCCTGAACATAAATTACAAGGGTTGACATTATCCATGAAATACTTATACTATAATGCTGATTACTAGTTTTATACAATCTATTGGATAATTCAGTTGCTGAATCCAATAAGAAATTACTAGCTACGTGAAAAGAGGACTCTATAGCATGGCTCAACCATCAGGAGAAGAAAAGCACTTGCTTAATCAATTTGCTTAGGTGCTAGTGCTCAAGCTTAGCATATTTGTGAAAATACTTATGCCGTAATACTTAATCCATGCTTATATATGCTACTCATCTGTTGTTACGTGTTTATGCCCATTATCCGTAAATGATGTTGATGATGATGATGGTGGTGGTTAACGTCCACTAAGACCAAAATTGGTCTATCAGACCTATAATTTTCTTAGTTTCTAATTGTCTGGCTCCTTGTCTTTCTTGGCAATATTGGTGTTGTAGCTTTCTTTTTTTTCTCTACAGTCTTCCAACTATCTTTATCTTACATGACATTGGTGTCTTAGCTTTGTGATCTATTGTGTTCATTATTTTGAGGATAGTTGGAGAAGAAGTTTGGTCTGGGAGATCTACTTTACTGTTAAATGGTGATTTATTTTGTGTGTTATTTGAATCCTCATAATTGTTGATGCTTGAGGGGTTTTTGAGTTCAGTCTTTTGTTGTTGGGTGGGGCTTTCCCCCTGCTTGTCTTGAGAGTTGTTTCCTTTTTGCCCGATTTCTTGTGATTCAGAGTTTTCTTGAGAGTATTCTTTTTTGATGATAGTGTAGTGTTCTTTTTCTGCTCCTTCCCACCATGTAGATCCGTGGTGATTTTTTCTAGCAAAATTTTTCTGTGAGGCTTTTGGGCAATTTTCGACTAGGTGGCCTATCTCAAAGGAAGATCAACATCTGAAGAGGCCACTTTCATAATCAAGTTTCTGGTTCCACACGTAGTCTTTACTTGTTAGGTGTATTTCAGCTAGGAATCTGGTGCAGAAGTCCATTTCCACACAAATGTGTACATAGGTGGTTCTAGCATATTCCTTTGTTTTTGGGCACATTGCATTTCCAATGGCTTTTAGCGAAGAGAAATTTCAGAGATGCAAGGATAGGTTTGGCAATATCATCCAAACTAGTGTTGAGGTTATGACTGTTGTTAACGGATCGAATGATGGATTCCATGGCCTCATGGATAGGCCTGATTTTTTCCAAAACCAAGGCCAGAATATAGAATACATTGTCTTCTTTCAGGGTTTTGAAAATCTATTATAAAGAAACCCCTAGCACAAGAGTAGATATTAATTGCATCCATAATTAGAGGCTTCCATACTTCTGAGACCAAACTATGGAAAGCTATCAACCACGGCCAAAAACCATTGAATCGACAGATTAGAGCACTTTCATAGAACTTCAAAGCCTCATCGAGTGAGGCCTGGACCACCTGGACAGCGGGAGCTGGGGCTTCATTGACGATATGGGTAGGAGCTTTCCCCAGAGGTAGATGGAACTGAGGCAATAGCTATTTTTGTGAAGCTGGGAGCCATCTAGAGAATGCTCTACAGTTGAGTATAAAATATTGTCGAAGAGAAAGCCACAGAATATTGCTGAAGAGAAGTGAAAAACTACAAATCTATAAAGAAGAGCCACAGATCTATAAACTGCAGAAGACCCAATCAATGAGAAGAGAAGTGAAGAGCCACAGATCTATATTACAACTTGGATACAAGCCGCAGATCTATGACAACAACAAGAAATCGAAGAAGAGCCACAGATCTAGAATTCTTTCACAAGAGCCGTGGAGAATTCTGAATTATACAACTGATACACCTTGAATGTTTGTGGAACTGGAAAAATAGACTCGAACCACTGGAGAGATCAAATACAGATCAGATATGAAACACCACAAATGTATATTATTTCCACCACTGAGATCACAAAGCTATTTTATTTCCACACAATAGATGCAAATCATTCTACCACAGGTCTAGAACCACAGCAAAATTCTATCGCAGATACGAACCAAAGAAAAATTCTACAACAGATGAACATTGTTAACTACTTATTACTATGTGGAAAAAGACTAACTTTAATTCACCATACTATGGCTAATAACCCTTGATGGTGGAAAGTGAAAATATGCTATTGTGTTACGGGTTAAGGTACTATAACGACGTGTAAGCTGTACTAAATTTAGTTAAAAGTACTATGTAATTACTATAGTAAACCCTTAGTGAGAATATAAAAATTTATGAGTTCATGCTAATATGCTTCAAGAAAGATCATTAAGTTGATTCTCTAGAAATTGTGTGATTAGAGTAGTAAGGTTTTTTTTATTTCCCACATAGAGAAAGTATTAAGCAATATAGTAAAAGAAATTACCTGAGAAAAAATTTAAATTCCATTTCACTGAAAGTGAGTGTCTTTATAACTAACTTCTTAGGTTTTAGGGAAGGGTCAAGCAGGATTGACAGTAAGGGAGAGGGTTTGAATGCCAATTTAAGGTCAGATGTGTCTCTTACTGGAAATTAGGTGCATAATTTTACTAACTATCTATTTCTTAACAAAGGGGATTTCTATATTTCTCAAGGCTTAACATACATCCTGAGTACATCTCAACAGTTTTGGTGAAAGATATCATAAGACTTATTTAAGGTTCTATGGTGATCGTAATACTTAGTTCATACTACGTTAGGGATCATGTTACAATTAACTTCTGTCTAGACCCTCTCAGATCAGATATAGCACCTGGCCCAAAACCTATAAGTAAGGGTGGAACCTATAAGGGGTGAACCTAACCTCCACTAGTAGCAACTTAAATAGCCAAACCATAAAAACAATTTACTTGTTTCTTTTTTATGATCTCATTGAAGAGAGGTGAGAAATGAATGGTTGTCCCACACTAGAATCTAGAATGACTAGCCTATAGATGCTAGATGCTAGATGAACCTTCTTGCAAAATTAACATTAGCTCATGTTTCCTGCAAAAGAGTTTCCATGCTAAATAGTAGAAAGTGTCCTTAACTCTTTTATTTTGCCAAAAGACCAACTATAACAACAAACACTTTAACTTAAACCATTGGCATAACACAAGCTAAATCTCTTCCCAGCTTTCTAGATCCTCTTTATATGTGACCCGCCATCAGGAGGGTGTGGATGTCAGGGTCAGATCAATGCAAGTACGAATTTCTCCTCTAGAATAATAAGATAAATTCTTTATAAAATATTCCACATCCTTTGTGCCATCGAAGATTGGGGATCCCTTTAGCTCGGTTCCAATCCAGCGCACCGATCTGATTGAGGTGTAACGAAAAAAAGAGAAACTTGTGGTTACACTCTTGCCAATCCTATAAAGCATCTTGGCTATATAAATCATACAAACAAAGACTGCTCCAGTTGACAGTGAAGTAAGTTCTTGCCAAATGGATCCTTCGTCGAGGAAATAATTGGTTTCTTGTAATTCTTCATATATGTAATTACGCTAGATCAATATTTTCACTTTCAAACCATATACAAGGTTTCAATGCCAAAGAGTACGGAGATAAAGACTCAATAAAACTTACTTTGGGATTTGAACATGGCAAACTATAGATAGGGATCCATAAATAAAGGCCTAAAGGTCAAAGTAGAGCACCTTAATACTTACTTTAAGGGGGAAGAAATAGGCCTGTAAGACAAACATGCAGGCCCTTAATACTTACTTTAAGGGGCAGGGGGACAGAATCATTGTGACTAAGATTGCTTCTTTGGTTGGGTGATTGCTGGTGCCAACCCTTAACAAATTGTAGATCAACCCAGCAACCTAGTTGAGTGAATTAATGACATTTACCCCTAGCTAAACCAACTGGAAGTCACGCTTGCATTCATTTGAAATTGCCACATGTCAGTAGCATTGAAGATCAATATTTTGATTGAGAAGAAAGAATGAGTGGATGTGAGTGATTCTTTATTCCTAATCATAGAATAGTTGCCTCATCATACATAACAATTAGGATAATTTTTTAATCTAACCCATGCCGGTGGCATTCTCATAATGGTAGGAAGCAGGGGATCACTCCAAAGCCACCTGATCCTCGCTAGTAATATCTTGACAACGTGGACCTCCATCTCATCTAAATGGTGGATCTAGTGATATTGTTTAGTTGATAACAGTCACTGTGGGCAGAGGATGATCATTGGGAAAGAATATCTCCCTCTCATAGTGTTAATTCCTCATATGGTGTCGATGTGATTCAATGTTCAGGTCGTCAGTTCAGTCTGATCCATGGGATCATTTGCAATTGAGTAAATAAAGAGGACTTGTGTGAACACGCATCGTAAGGGAGGATAAGGTTTGACCTTGCTATTTTTTGGTGGTTTGTTAGTAAGCAACCCAACTTTTGGAATGACCGAGCATCAAGGTAGTAAGTTGTTGTTTTCTCACACTTCCCAGGATGTAGTTTGCCTCTCTCTAGGATAGATCAGGGAAACAAGTCAGGGCAAGGAGAACTTGTACGGTTCACCTTGAGTGATTGATCGAGTTTGTTTTTGAAAAGGAATGACCCCACCACCCAGGGTTTTCCCATGCACTAAGTCATTGTAGTTATTCAATTCACTATTATAACACTCGCTTTGCCCAATAGAGACACGAACTCTAGCAAGCAATTAAGCTGATAATGATTGTTGTGTTCTTCCTACCATTGCGATTATTGGCCTTTATAGTGCCCTGGTATCAGTTCATTCCAGCTAGTCACAATAACATGTCAGTTCCTAAGGTGGCGCTATGGGCTGAAGATCAAATCTCCTCCTCAAATCAAAGGTGTAAGCTAGTTAGATCAAAGTGCTTTAGGTCAATGGTGAATGCTGGAATGGAAGGTTCTTGTTTCTGGCCTAAATTCATCAATGTTCCCTGGTGGCCTCAATTCGTATGGCCTAGAGAAGGTAGTATGTCCAGTGTGACCTCCATCAATCAATTCATTCTTTTATCATAGGTTATTGGGGCTTGACCCAGGTTTAGTCATGAGTTAGCCAAATAAATCTCGAAACTATTGGCCCTTTCAGCAACTGTCGGTAGAGCGTGGACTAAGGTCTCACTCGAGGTAGTATGAGAGGGTGTTGGAACTAGATTTCTACACCCTGGGGATGTCTTGATGAGGTCTGGAAAAGTCGTGAACTGATCCTACGTGTGGTGCTACTTCCACGCAGTTGTCTGTTTGGTGCACTACCTTCACGCATCTTCGATGATGAGCACATATATTCTTTACCCTTTACTGTGCTTATTATTATTATAGATCTTTAATTAAATTAAGTGGGCCTAGTCCTTCCAATTACCATTCAACATAAACTAACATGCGCACAATCATAAATTGTAAGCAAATGCCTAAACAAAAATATAGAAATATATATTCTATATTCCAAAACCAACTTATCTTTATTAATGATTTGTCTAGTTACAATCCACTTCCTACCCTGCGCACGTAGCTGCAGGGGCCCACGCACATAGCTATGGACTCTACTGGGCCTCTGCGCACACAACTGCAAAGCCTCTTTCTCCTACTTCGACCCAAGACTCGGACTTACAGACTCAAAGAAAATATCAGATTCAAAACCCCATATCACTTTAGATCAGATCTAAAAGTTGACTTCTACCCTTAGAGCCTTGCTCTATTTATACATTCCCATGGTTCGCGAACCATGGGTAGGCCGACACATTTTATATTAAATTACAATATTTTAGGGTGGACTACCCTAGACTCTCACGCTCCTCGCACTCATTTTGCGGGATCTTTACATTACATTGACCCAAAGCTTGGCTTTAAGTGCCAAAACCATTACATAGGGGATTCATTACCCAACAGGTCCCTGACACAATCAACATGCCTCGTCCCGAGTCACTCATTGGTGTGGCAAGGCACGCTACCAAGGCTTCGCAGTCCACCATCCTTGTGAGTGATGCCCTACAATCTATTGCTCCATCCTTGCCTCCTGTAACACTTCTTCAAGCTCCTACTCCATTGCCCCTACTATTTTTCTTAACTGATGATGCTCATTCTGCTCTGCTAGGTTAACAAAAAGCAAAACCTCATAGGATTTTAGCTCTAGTTGAGATGTCAAATGCATGAAATTTTGTGCAAGAGAAGCAAGCTTGCAATCTTTGAACCAGTATACTCAATGTCTGCTGAAGCTTGTGTTGAATTTTTGCAAGAGAGCTGTTACTGTCTACGAGGTCCCAATCTTCAAGTTTCATCTTGGGCACGTGGCCCATGGATGCACTTTGTAACATAATTTTGTCTTTTGTCCCAAGGTTCACCATCTTACCCTTATCTTTCATAGATCACTTACCAGACCACGGGTTTCACGGTGACATCCAGACTGGTCCTGCTACCTATCTGGGAATTTTTAGTACATCTCCCATCATTGGCATTGGGCTCAGTGCGGCAGCCTTGACTATCGACATTATGGTGTCCCAAAGGTCTTGCGTCTCTTTTGGCAATGTTGCAACCACTGGGTTTACTCTCAAAGCATCAAAGTTCGATGGGTCCATACCTATTGGATAACACAATAACTTAATTCCCAAGATCTGGTTTGTTCAATAGATGACTAGCCATGATTTATAGGCCTGTTGAAATTCAAATTCAACCATTGCCCCCTTTTCTGGCTCATTAATGCTATACTGGCAGGAGATCATTTCAAATCTAGTTCTAACTCCATGTCATAATTGCCCACTGCCCGCTCCTCGTTATCGTAAATTGACAATCTTGTCATGAATAATGAAATCAATGGTTACTTTCCATCCTGTCCGCGCAACAGTTTTTCCCCTTATGTATGACTGTGATCCTTGTGATAGATTAACCCTACGCAAAACCCTCTTTCTGCGTAGCTCACCTGCAGACTTGTTTATAGTCCTGCGCCTTCCTTCAACTACTTGGAGCATTGAGATTGTGCTTTGCTCAGTTAGTCAAATAGTCAGCCCACTCATGTAGGGCTTTAGGTGACTGTAATTTACTCTTCTCGGGAAGGGCTCTCCATTAAGTTTAACTAATTGGACCGTGCCTCTGTCTATGACCTTCTTTACCACATATGGTCCAAACCAATGCATTCTAAATTTTTGAGGAAGTTTCGAACTTGTTGTCATACAACAACACTGAATCATTTATCTTAAACGTGCACAACTTGATATGGTGATCGTGCCAAGATTTCTCGTGTTGTTTCTGTACCTGCTAATGGAATCCCGCTAGAAACCGTTCTTCCTCAAGTTCTTCCAATTGCGCAAGCCTCTCTTGCAAGGCTTTGAGGTCTACCATGCCTATCATTGCTACTATCCGTAAACTACTTACAATATATTCCATTGGCATGATGGCTTCCATGCTATAGACTAACTTGAAAGGTGTCTGACCCATCAATTTCTTGCATGTGGTTTCGTATGCCCATAATACGACAAGTATGTGCAAGTCCCAAACGTTTCACTGTGCATTACATACTTTGGTCAACGTAGTCTCCAAAATCTTGTTGAATGCTTCTACTATCCCATTAGCTTGTGGATGGTATGGCACACTTTGCTGATGATACACCTGGAACTCCTCAGTGAGTGCGCTAATAGTTTCATTTAGGAAGTGCATTTCGCGGTCACTCATTAAATTTTTCGGACACCCAAACCATATCAATACATTGTCAAACAAAAATTTCATAGCTGTAGCAGCCGTCTAGTCCTTAACCAACTATACTTCCACACATTGAGTCAAGTACTCCGTCGCGGTGATGATGTAGAACGTACCCATCTTCCCTTGAGGTTTGACGGGCCCCACAAAGTTTATCGCCCATTTTTCGAATGGCTACAGTGTCATATGTGGATTGAGTAGCATCTCATCCCTTTTGCGATGGTTTCCCAGTCCATTGACATATGTCACAGGCCTGACAGTACGCTTTCAAATCTTCATGTAGGGTTGGCCACCATAGTCTAGTGCAAAGAATTTTCTATGCCATTGCCCGTCCCGCATAGTGTCCTCGTACAACCCCCCTATGTGCTTCGACGAGGATATCTCCTTGTTAAAATTTAGGAACATATCTTCGTAATATTTCCTCATTTCCCATTTTGTAGAGGTTCCCCACGATCACAGAAAAATACGTTGCGCAGCTGCAACATGATCCCTATGGTTAAGAAATGGATTATATATTTGAAGTGGCCATCTGCGACATGTACTGCATAGAGTTATGCATCAGGTAGTCCTTCCTCCAAATTTTTTGGCTCCTCACCGTTCTTAGTTCATGATAGGTGATCTAGTCCTACATTTAAGCATCCTGATTTTATGATGACCTCGAAGTCATACTCTTGAAACAGTAATAGCCATCTGCATATGCGCCCCCCTAACACAGACTTGTTCACCAGGTATTTCAATTCAGAATGATTGGTATACATCTTGAAGTGCCCACCAAGTAAATAGTGGCGATATTTTTGGAGCACGTTTACCATTGAAAATCCTTCACACTCAGTAGTAGAATACTTATTTTCGGCTTCGGAAAGCCGCCAGCTCGTGAACGTGATTGGGTGATCCACGCCTTCTACACCTTCCTACGTAATCACAATGCCTAGTGCAATACACAATGCATGAACATGTGCATGAAATTTGATGTCCCATTTTGAAAAGACGAAGATGGGAGTGGATGCCATTTTTCCTTTAGAACCTCCAGACTTTTCTTACAATCATCATTCCAAAAATATGTAGTGTCCTTTTTCAATAACTGTTCCATTGGTGTTGTTATTTGTGCATAGTTTAAATAAATTTCCTATAGTAACCAGTGTGCCCCAATGTGGCGCGTAGTTTTTTAACACTTCGTGGTGCTTCCAGATTGATAATAACAACAATTTTCGCAGGTCCACCATTAGGCCTTGTTTGTAGACCAAATAGCTGACCAAATTTCCAAAGGGGACAAGGAAGGTGCACTTCTTAAGATTCCACGCAATCTGGTGTCATCGACAAGTATCCAGCATCAACTGTAAGCTCGCTATATGGTTTTTAACTAACCCAAATACAGTCTAATCATTGAAATAGACTTCCAAAAACTTGTGGATGAATTCCTTGAATGCGGCCACCACCATACGTGAAAATATTGCTGGCTCATTCTTCAATCCAAAGGGCATAATAGTGTATTGAAAACAACCCCATTTGATTGTGAAGGTTGTCTTTCTCCTATCTTCTGGTGCAATCTTGATCTGATGGTACCTTGAGAACCCATCCATGAATGAGTAAGCTTCCTATCTGCCAACATTATCCAATACTTCATCTGTAAACGGTGTAGGGAATGGATCGTGAACATAGGCATCATTAAGCTTCCAGAGGTCCATGCAGATTCAAACTTTGCCCTTCTATTTTTTCTCCTACACTACCATAGGACTCACCCAGTGGGATTGTTCCACTAGTTCAGTAATTCCTACTGCAAGAATTTTGTCCAACTCTTCACAGACTTTTTCCTTGTACTTTGGATTCAAATGGTAAGGGCGCTGCTTAACTGGCTTTGCATCCGGTTTCAGATTAATCTTCATCACCCCTAAGTGACCAAGGATCCCCTTTAACTCCATGATTTTGGTTGGGAACAAATATTGATATTCGTGAAGTAACTTGATGACCTTATCCACCATGGAATAATCCGAATAGTCCCCAAGCGTCGCGTATTTCGGCTCGGCATATGTACCAATTTTTACCTGCTTTATTTTCAGTGGCGCGGTGATTTCGAGGTCCTCAATTAATGGTCCTTGAACTTCATGACTCCCTTCAGCTTCTGGAATATTAATATTTCGGGGGTTGTCATCATCATCCTCCACTTGCACATTGTAACATTCTAGGGCATGGCTTAACTGAGGTGACCATACTAGTTGAACTATTTCCCATGGTTCCTATGGTATTTTGAAAATGGCAACTTTCATAGCTTGCAGTGCATTGTTAATAGTATCTGCCCATGGAATGTTAACTAAAATCCCTCACGCAAGACATCCCATTTGCCCGTACCATGTCAGAGTTCTGTCTTGGTATACCAATTCCTTCGTATGACATCCAGGATATGATAGAATAAGTGTACCCATTTAGGCTGAGGTTCTTCTCCGTAGGCCTTGGTCCATTTTGTGAGGTGCGTGTGCAAGTCATCATGTCCATCGTATTTCTCAGTTATTCATAGTTTTGGTTTCCCAAACCATAGCCACATCATCCTTCTACAGCTGCACCAATTTTCAAAGTTCCCTCAATGTGTTTCCCACCAACACCCAGGTGTTGCACATAGTGCCCACTTCAATGCATCGAATCGTTGGTGCTCTGGTACTGTGCTCTCAAATTTGTTGAATAATTCATCTAACGCTGTCAATCCATCATACGTCGGTAGCTCTCGGACCTAGGTTGTTATGAAACAAAGTGATTTAGTCATCATGTTGCATATTAGCGTTGTCACTTCGTTCAATCGATTGTGCCATCATTCTTCTTCTTCATCTAAATCTAAGGTGCAAGACCCTGTGCACTCCCACAAGACCCCTCCATCTGCAGTCGGATTCACCCACTCCTGATCTTGTGCGGTTATCTAGTAAATGTAATCCAACTCATCATCATTGTCATCCTCATGCACAGGTTCAGTGTAGTGTGCTCCTTCGGTTGGATCCAACAGAACTACTACATGTAGAGACTTTTTCTCGAATATCATCTACCACTTCTTCATGTTGATGACTCCATTCATATCATGGCCTAGTCTATTCCTAGAAACACGGGGTAAGAGTTATTGTCATCCGCAATCTCTATTACTTCAAAGTCAGTTTGTGTGCTCGCGCCTTTGATATCCACTGTTACCCCTTGCAATCTCCCCATGGGCAAGATCATTTGTTAGTTCACCATCCGTAATTGAATAGGAGACCACTGTAACATAGGCCTGCCCATGCGTTCCCATGTCTTCCTTGGTAACACATTTGTGTATGAACCCAAGTTTAAGATTACCTAATCCATTTCATACTTGCCAATTTGTGCCGTCAATCGCATTTCCCTCTTGGTGCGCAAGGCATGCTTTCCCATATTCCAAACCATGCATGGTTCGTTCGCCCCTGTGCACCTAGAAGTCAACTCTTGTAGTCCTTTAACTACCTTATTATCGTGCAACAGTTTCATGCATGTCTCTAAAAAGGTAGTTAGCATAGAAGGATCCATTCCTATGTCTGGTTGATCATTACTACCTGAAGTAGAGGCCTTTGCGAAGCTCTTCTTAGCTTCCATAAACATCTCCTTTGCGCGTTACAAGTCAAAATCAGGTTCCTTTGTAGGAGCCTTGCGAACCCATGTATCTTCCTCAGGCTGCTTCCCCTTAACTTCCCCTATGGTCGTGCCACTTCTGAGCATCATGTTCACGATGGGGTCTTCTTCGCGCGGTTTGGACGTCATCATTTGGATATTCTGAGTCAAAGTAGGTTGTAGTAACCCTTTCTCTTGCATTTGTGTGATCAGCATAGGACAATCTACCATTTCATGATCAAACTGCTCACAGTATGAACAAGATATTCTTGTTGGGTTGGTACAATCATGACCGTAGTGCGTTGGTCCTCTGCAATTGTAATAGATTAGCTATCCGTGGCCCCTTCTTGGCCCCATTCCTCCTCGTCCTCGACCTCGCCCTTGAAATCCAGTGTGTGCCATCCTTGCGACTGGGTCAAGGCCTCACATTCCCATCTGCATCCTATATGTTGGGGTCCGCTGCATCATTAACTTGTAGTTGCGACAAGTACGCTCATCATGGCCCACTGATCTACAAAAATTGCAAGACAACTGGTGGGGAGTTTGTGTATACTTCTGCAACAAATGATAGTTGTCTGTCATGTGCTTTCCTCCCACCTAAAAGAGCGCGCACTAGAGTGTAGTTGATGCACTTCGGCCCGCTTGTGCCTCTGGTCTCAAAAGCATTGGTCCCCCGCCTACCAAATAGTTTGAGAATATTGGATAGTGATCCTTATCATGGTGCCCTATCCTACTTAAAATTCTACATTTCCAAGCATAGGTTCCATCGCTGTGCATGGATTTGTTGAACTCCCAACCCAGAACCTTTATCGGTGTTTCATGCAACCTCATTGTCATTTCTAATGCTTCTGCTTGGGTTGAGAGCTTCTGTTGTGACAACGTAGTGCTTAGGTGTGGTGTCAAAGATGTCACAAACCACACGCAATGTTGTGCATTCGTTAGTGTCATATTAGCCTCGCGGATCATACTCTTCAGCCTCTGATCTAGATCCCAGGGGGTTTCACTTGGAAGCATCGCGATCTCTTTAAACCCAATGATTGACTGTGTCTCTGACTTCGGCCAGCTAAACTCTCTATTTAGTGCACTGTGGATATCTACTATTCTTGCATTTAGGTGATCATTCGAGCTTGATATAACATGTCAGGGCACGATCCTACAGTGCACTTACCAGTGTGGCCTTCTTAATGTTTTCATCCATGACCCCATGTGCTTCCCACACTACTCCTTCTGATCCGGGTCCTCGTTCCCTACTCCTGTGAATACTGGTAGCTTGATCGCGCTCACCATGTTGAATTGCGGGTTTGGTGGAGGTGGGGTGGCTGAAGATGGAGGTGAAGTACATTAAGTGGGTGAGCGCATAAGGGGAGGTGATAACTATGGAATGCACTATTTTATCAAACTTACCACACTTCTCGGAGAGACCTGAGCGTGCTCTTCCTCACTCTCTCATGAAGGTGAAATTAAAGTATTGTTCCCTAACCCTTCGATCCCTTTATAGATATTTTGGCTTTGCATTGCTCGACTCATTAATGTATTCACATAACCCGATTCTCACATAACAACATCTTAATCCAGGTATTCAGGGAGTTGATGCACCTATCACGTGGTCCCTTGAGAAAATGCCGTTCTGCTTCTCTATATCTCACGGTTGTGTCTATCACGAACCTAATGATAAACACTCCTATTACCCAATCGAGCCAATTTTCCATGGACCACACGATCTTATCTTCTGATGCCTCTAGTTTGTGCACTAACTCCACAGTCCACACTATCGGTTGATCAAGCTTGTACCTTCCCTGGCTATCGGCTAACCTCATGATCCAATCATACAACTCTGAAGAGAAGGTCATGAAAAAGATCTCATGGATTTCTGTATATACGTAGCAATCTAGCCACCTCTTCTCAGATATCTATGGAGTCTTGTTCTCTTGTGTTACGAACTCGTGAAGCTTCTGATCCAACCAATCCTCAATTTCCTTCTTTGTAGGGTTCTAGTGTTCTAACATTAGACATCCCTTAGGCAGATCCCGGTCCTGACAACGAAACCATTTGTTGGCTTTTTGGGGCCTGGTCTAGGTTTAGTCATGAGTTAGCCAAACAAATACCGAAGCTACCAGCCATTTCAACAATAGGCTATGGAGCACGGACTGAGGTCTCACCTGAGGTAGTATGGGAGGGTGTTGGAACTAGATTTCTGCACCCTAGGGATATCTTGATTAGGTCTGGAAAGGTCACAAACCGATCCTATGTACTGCGCTACATCTATGCAGTTGTCTGTTCAATGCACTACCTTCACGCGGCTTAGATGACAAGCACGAATGTTCTTTACCCTTTACTATGCTTACTATTATTATAGATCTTGAATTAAATTAAGTGGGCCCAATATTTCCAATTACCATTCAACATAAACCTACATGCACACAATGATAAACTCTAAACAGATGCATAAACAGAAATATAGAAACATATATGTGATATTCGAAAACCAACATATCTTTATTAATGCTTTGTCTAACTACAATCCACTTCCTACCCTGCACACAGCTACAGGGGCCCAGGCACACAGCTGTAGACTCTACCAGGCCTCTGCACACACAGCTGCAGAGCCTCTTTCTACTACTTCAACCCAAGACTCAGACTTACAGACTCAAAATGAATATCGCGTTCAAAACCCCATATCACTTTAGAATAGATCTAAGAGCTAACTTCTACCCTTAGAGCCTCGCTCTATTTATACTTTCCCATGGTTCGTTGACCATGGGTAGGCTGACACATTTTATATTAAATTACAATATTTTAGGGTGGACTACCCTAGACTCTCGTGCTCCACGCCCGCATTTTGTGGGGTCTTTACATTACATTAACCCAAAACTTGGATTTAAGCCCCAAAACCATTACGGTGAGGATCCGCTACCCAACATTCATACTATGATACGATCATATCTCTCCCATTTGGCAAACAACCATAGAGGCCCTCGACCTATATAAAGAACCCCATGCAGCGAAGATGCATACATAGTTTTATGAAGGTAGGGAATCAAACTTTCACTGTTTCGAGAAAACATCTATCCAATTCGAGTGAGGAACTATAATGAAAAATCTATATATAGTATTTGAGGGGAAAATATTTCTTACCAATGCAACATTATTTTCTTTTATTATTTCCTTGATTCTATCATTCTTGGCCAACATCCACACATGAATGATGAACACCCCCATTATATTATAGGGTCGAAACCCATATTATATTAGATTATATTATAAGACATAAATACATTCTGGCCTTCTAGGCAGTAAATGATTAAGAATCACAACCTACTAATAGAATAGAATAGAAGGGATAATGCTAGAGATAGTCATTGTGGTACGACATGGAATTAGGTATTGGGTTGTAATAAGGTAGTTGCGGTTTTAGGTCAGTTCATTTAGTAGTTGGGTAAATAGTCAATTCATAGGAAGGAGACAAAGAATACCTCACATGTTGTTCAATTCATTAAAGAGCTTTCATGTTTTCTAGTTAAAGAAGTGCAAATTCTTTCTATTAGAGTTGAAAAAGAAATTCTAGAGAAATCATAGCAACTCGAGAGGCTTAGGGGAGGGAAGGGAAAATGGGTAAGGCCCGTACCCCATCTAGATATGTTTGGAAGGCAACAAGGTTTTCCCTTTGGAATTGAGTTGTGAATGGGACACATGGCCTATAATAGTATATACCGATTGGGACATGGCCTTTAAAGTCTCTAATGTTCACTATTCGAGGACACCTTTATTATATTATTTTTACTTTTACTATTGATTGTTTGTTGTCCCTATATAGAATGTGTCCCCTAGTTAGCAGGCTCATCAGGATGGGAAATATAAAGTCCCCCCATAAGACGAAAAGGGTCGGCAGCGAAAGAAAGGGGTAACAAGATCACCTTATTATTTAGTGGGGGAGAAATTAGGGATTTTATCAAACAATCAATCTAGAAGTACCAGCTACACTTTGTCACACAAGATTCCTATAATATAATAGAAAGAAATCCATAGTCACTGTATTTCTCCTATACGAATGTGGGATCGGCATACATACTAGCTTGCAGGACAGCCTATTGCTCTAGCTAGAGAAGATGGGATGAACAACTCTATCTATGTACATATAGAGGTGGCAAGATCAATCAATTCTCCCTTTAACCTAGGGAGAGACGGTCTAATCTAACTGTTGGTCAGACTAGATGCGATATTCACTCGACTATTAGAGTGGAGAAACCACTACCAATCAATTTCCTGATTGGGGGACTAATTAGTGGAGGAGGCAAACGTAAATACATCATTGTGCAATGATATTGGTCTGGAGGGCCTTTTCTTGCGCTCAGTAAGAGATCCATACTTCTATACATGGTTTCATTGAAAGAGACTGGCCATAACTATAGTCGGTTCTTCCCATTCCGTAATGACCCCTTTGGGGTGCCTTTGATCCATGCCCAAACCAGACATCTCAATGTGCAAGAAAATGTCATTGCAAAACCAGGGTTGGTCAAATCACGGGTACCTACTAGCTAGATATCAGGTAGAAGGAACAAGATCATGAATTATTAGGGGAGGAATGGAGTCAGAATGGCTATAGCTAGAGGTTATTCTCAGAAATTGTAGGAATGAAGAAGAATGGAATACTGATCATACCAATCAAATCACTTCTACTATTTGGGTTTTTCATTATACAGTAATGAAGGAGATGTTGTATTGGCCAATCTTCCTATTTTTGTAGATTATTCTATTGAACACATGGAGGATCTTATGGTAAAAATGAGGGAAATTTCTCAATCTTTAACTTTGATGTCTTCTCTTCATCAAGTGCAGCCCATGATTCTTTGGTCTTCTCATTCAAATATTCATTTTTTGTGTGTTGTCCTTCAACGACATCAAGACAATATTTTTTTTTCAATACTATTCTTAATCTAAGATGAATACAATTGACATAAAGAGGAAATCTTACGAAGTGTTGTACATCATCATCATAAGTGGGATGAGCTACTTCCTTGTGTGGGTTTGGAAATGGTAGTACATGTAGTTGAATGAGAGTGGATCTCTGAGATGAATGTGGTTGGGGTTGTGGTTGAGGTGGAGGTTGATGGCAGGGATAACATGGAGTTGGGTGTTGAGGATATTGAGGAGAATATTAAGGATATTATATATTTCTCCCATAATGTTCTTTCTAACCTTTTCTCCAAGGTTAGTTTTGGTGTTGAGATTGCCAAGAACTCCAAGGAAAGGGTGTGTTCCAATTACTTTGAGATGCATGTGCATAATCTTGATGTTTTGAGTTAGGCTCTTGCATCATACCAGGCTGAATAGGCTACCATGATCCTATTGGAGCTACATAACATAACTACTTTGGTGATTGACTTGCTCCATTGTCCTATTGGTAAACTTCCTTCAACCTTGGTAATGATGGGAAATATTTAACAACATGTTATTCTGTATGGAGAACACAAATATCAAAATCTTCTTTTTCCCCAGCTTTCATTCTTAATGTTTCTACTTGTTTCCTTAGATTGACAAGAATTCCTATTTTAAAGTCATCAAACAAATTTCCAAGTTGAGCTTAACTTACCGATATTGATACCGATTTACTTACTGTTGCCCTTCCTCTTGATATGTGTTTTCATGTTTCACATATTTCTTCAAATGATAATCGGTATACATCACCTCTACTCAAGAGATCAAGGAGATTAGTACACTCATCCCTAATTGTTCTAAGTATGAGGGTTTTTAGTGTGTGATATCCCAAATTATTTAATTTTTCCCTCTTAACATTATACATGAACCTCTCTGTTAGATCGTTAAGTCTCTCATCTTATTTTTGAGTCATTCTAAAAATTTCTTCCTTAATATCATGATATTTACATTTTTCTAGAAATATATTTTGCATATCATTCCATGATATTATTGAATTAGTCCCTAAACTCATGAACCATTTAAGATCTTTGTCCTTCAATGTTGCAAGAAACAATCTCAATTTTAACTGTTTAAAAAGTAACCATAAGATCTACAAAAAGTTTCAAATTCAAAGAGAGGTTTTTGGATCCTCTAACATCATACCATGGAAGTTGTGAAGGAAAGATGGAGGGATGTTCTTCATACACACACTGACATCAATATATTGAATGGGAAATCTAAGAGGATCTTCTTCATTGTCATCATCTCCATCCATCTCTTCTACCTTCTCTGTCACCTCCTCTTCTTCTACCTGCAAAATAGGATGGTGATGTGGCTTCCACTGGCCCATAGAAGCCCACTATTGTTATTATTGTACCCTTACATTATTATTGTTATGTCAGCTCTGATTATATTATCACCCCTTAGACTCCTATATATAGAAACGAGGCCTTGTAATTTGTATCATCCAAGAATTATTCATTTGTGTAATGTAAAGGGGATTTCTCCATTGAAGAGGTTGATTTTTAAGTCATTGATCTATCTTTTCTTCTATTTTATGAGTTGGTTGCATAAAATTTGATATTAGAGATTAGGATTCTAGGGTTTCGCTTCTCCAAACCGTCATCATGGAATTTTCACTATAATGTTTTCTCTACAAAGTTTCAAAAGCTAAAAAAAAAAACATTTGAGTTGAAATTGTTCTAAACCTCGGGTCCGAATTTCAGATCTTGTTTCACTACATCTTTGGAGATATGGTCCAAGACATTTAGGGTTTTTTTAAGATCCTAAATTACATCCCAAACATGTGTCCTTGGGAAAATCATCATAACATTCTCTTTGAGCATCAGATTTAAATTTCATATTCATTTATAGAAAGAGGAAGGTTGTACATTTTTGTGTATCATTTCTAGATCCAAAAGTTGAAACAATGACACATGACACCTCGTTCAAGTTCATTATATGGAAAACATATATAATTAGGTAATCTTGGGAGATTGGAAATACCTCTTTCTTGGAAAATCCAATTTCAATCAGACTGGTGGAATTGGAAAGAGGACGCAGAGGGATACTGCAGATTGCAATTTCAAACCTTGGAGATTCGAAATTTTAGGGATATAATAGATTCAAGATCGATCTCCTAAAAGCAAGAAAAATAATGACTCAAATCAAGAAAATTGAAACACCTCGTAAGAAAAATTGGATGGATTATTTGAAGAGTGTGATCGAAGCTAAGATAAATAGTTTTATATGTGACATGGAAGCTAATATCGATGGTATGGAAGAAGATTTGAAGAAAGACATGGAAGGTTTTAAGGAAGGTGGAACAAAGCTGCTACAAGAAATGCCTCCTAGTGACGAAAAGGTAGTAGAGGAAACTCATGATGAGAAAAAAATAAATGTTAATCATGACTTCACAGAATCTACCATTGGATTAAATACCCACCATATTCCAAATATCGATATGAGGAATTTTGATGGAAAGGTACGCATTGCATCTTTATATTTAGAACCGAATCAATTTTGATGGTATAAAGGAATTTTTTCTCTTAAAACACTTGTCATATGGTCAATTTTCATTGAGGAAATGATAGCACATTATGAGGATAAAAAGAGCAACACATTCTTTATCCAATTGATAAATATCAAACAAAAGGGTTTAATGGAAAAGCACATTAAGGACTTCCAAAAATTGAATATAAGGGTAAATGATATTCCATAGAAGCAAAGGAATGATGTATTCATTGGGACTTTAAAGGATAACATTCAACATGAGGTTTGTCTTTGGGAATCTAATTCATTAGAGAAGGCATTTAGGCTGGAAAGAAAAATTGAAAGCAAAATTATGGCAACAATAAATCCTACTAGTCACAATTATAAAGATGGAAGTGTTGTTTCTCCTAGCCTTCCACAACATACAAGGTTGACACCACAACAATTTGAAGAAAAAGAAAAAAACGGCCTTTGTTACAAATTTGATAGAAAATACAATAAAGGTCATAAGTGTGCTGCGAAGAAATTATTTTACATTGATTATGAAGAGGAGGAAGAAAATGATCAAGAAACATCAAAGGAAGAGGATATACACCAAGAATCAACCCCAGAGAAAGAGGAAATGAATCCAACCATATCTTGTAATTCATTGGCAGGAATTACCACTCCTCAAACTCTCAAGATAGAAGGACACATCAAGAAGAAAAAGGATAACCTTACTTTCGCGAAGAATCGAATGAAACAATAGGCAGATCGACATTGCAATGAAAAACGTTTTGATATAGGTGACTGGGTATTTCTACGAATACAACCATACAAACAAATGTCCCTCAAGCAAGCTAAGAAGGATAATAAATTAATTCTAATGTACTATGGTCCTCACAAGGTGCTCTGAGACATTGGTACTATGACATACAAATTGGATTTTCCTGCATCTTCCTGAGTGCCCCCAGTTTTCCATGTTTCATGCTTAAAGAACGTTATAGGTGACAAGCTCCCAGTTCAAACAATATTATCAGAACTTGACGAGGAAGGAAAAATAATATTGGAACCTAAAGCAGTCACGGAAGCAAGTACCTGACAGCTAAGAAATCGATCAATTTTAGAGTATCTCATCAAGTGGAAGAACTTACCCATTGAAGATTCCACATGGGAGGACAAGAATTTTATATAGAATCATCCAAAACTACTCAAGCATTGAGGACAACACTTTTTTAAGGAGAGGGGCTTGTTAGGTACCTATACTACTAGTGTAATGCCCTATTGTTATTAGTGAAACACCCTTATTATATTGTTGTGCCCGTGTAATCCTCATATTGTTATTATTGTGCCCCATAGAAGCTCACTATTATTATTGTTGTGCCCTTACATTATTATTGTTATGTCGACTCTGATTATATTATGACCCCTTAGACTCCTATATATAGAAAGGAGGTCTTATCATTTGTATCATCCAACAATTGTTCATTTGAGTAATGTAAAGTAGGTTCCCCCCTTGAAGAGGTTTATTTTGAAGTCGTTGACATATCGTTTCTTCTATTTTATGAGATAGTTGCATAACACATGATGAAATGGGGGGTTGGTGTTGGAGAAGTATTTTTAAATTATTGTTTTTGAATAAGAATGTTAATGCAATGCAATTTTCTGTTTTTGAAATGAATTATGCCTAATGAAAATATTTTATGTATTTGTAGAAAGTAAAAGAAATGAATCAACTAGGGAAGAAAACAATGCATACTTTGACACCTCCCTGACAATGATGCCAAAAAGTGATGAGCCTCAATATTGCAACAAGGCTGTTGTAACTCCCAAAGCTACCAACTTTAATTATCAACCCTGGGTCCGTACAAAATTAAGAGATGTCGACACTATATGTGCAGCATACAATATGTCCTTCTTTTGTTGATATGATTTAATGGAGTGAATGTCATGAAATCAAAGCCTAAATGAATTGCAAAAATGGAATTGTTACTCTATTTGCAAGAAACGGAAATGTTACTTGCTCAACTTGTAAATGCTAACTAATCAATTCATGAAATGACAAAGGTTAATCTAATTATAGAAAAAATCTATTTTATCTATCATAATTCATCAAAATACCAATCAAAATTGCATGTACCATCTACCCACTTCACACTTGCTTGTAAATCAATAATCTACTTGCATCATACTTGTGAGAAAGAAACCAAGTCTACTATATTTTTGCAGTGAATAAAAGGAAGGGTTGGAGTGGCTTACGAGCTTCCCCCAATCATAATATCATAGCTGGCATTCATTATTCATCTAGGCTAATTCATGTTTGTAGTGGGTATCAAAATTGATGAAGAAAAGTGGTGTTATAGTTTTACTACATGAAGGGATAGATTTTGTACGTGAGGAGACAAAATTGCTACAGGAAGATATAATGCACTGAATGACCAAGAAAATCAAATTAAAATGGGATGTGACAAAAAATTTTATTGAGTAGGATGTATTAGGTCTCCATTCCAAGTGAGATCACTCCAAAATACCCTTGTTCACATGTGCTAAAAAAATAACAGAAAAATACTAGTCTAAAATCTAGAAATTCGAGAACTAGTGAGCTAGTTAACATATCAAATGCCTAACCTAATCAAGCGCAAATGAAATGGGGAAATTATTTTTATTAATTTTAATATTTGTATGATCTAATTCAAGAGGAATAAACTCAAGTGAAGCTCATTAACATGTTCTAAAAATAGCATAAAATTGCTACTATTTCCTACAAGGGAGTTCCAGAAATTTTAGATTTGTGAATAAGTAAAATAATCCAAGTAGCTAAATGATGACTATGACATTCCAAAGTTGTTCCAAGTATGAAATAATTCTTTTGAGTCTCTAAATAACTTTTTGAATAACTCACTTCAACCATTTAACACAATCCTACAACAAACAATCATCAATACTAAATGCAGAAATAGGGAAAACAAGAACAAGAGATGCATGTGAATAAGAAGTAAAAAGAAGAAAAGTAAATCATACAAAAGGGCTCTGAGGTTCCTATGATGGCCAAGAGCAAGGATGCTCAGAGTCCTAAAAGGATACCAAGATTTAGATGCTAGAAATGACACCAAACTTCATTATTTGAATCAATCCAAGTACATCCATACTAGAAATGAAAGCGGAGCTACATAAATACAAGTTTTCTCCACAAGAAGAATAAAAAATGCATGCCCCTAGAGGAAAATTAGAATTGGTACTTATACAAAATGATGAGGAAGCAACCTCCTTGAAATTCGAAATATGTCCCCTCAAAAATTCCTTAAATATTGGATCTAGTTCCCAACATTAGGAATCTACATTAAATGACAGGGAACACATTCCTAGATTTTATCAATAATTGGAGCTCAAGAATTTGTGCAAAAATTTCATAATATCCTGTCGATTTATTTCCAATATTTATCCTCCTAAAGTATGGAGCAAGTCCCTATATTATCTCCTCCAAATCTTCATAATTTTCCCAGTATTCTCACAATATTCTACAAAAATAAAAAATATTAGGCACAAATATGCAATTATCTTTAAACCTTCCTAATGAATATATTATAGTAAAAAATATGTTATCTAATGCAAAAGAGAGGTTTAGTGTCATAAAACATGGTTAGATGGACCTTAATTTATTTCCAATTTGGAGGCCCATCAGGTGTATCAAGGGCCTTCTACTATAGAGGGAGGAATGATGAGCCTCTAAGAGAGAGGTAATAATACCACCCTAGAAGAAGCACACATAAGAGAAAAGAGAATCGACTAACACGAAGAAGAATAGTCCACATTTATACAACGATTACTACCACCATTGCAACACATATTCAATTAGATAAAAACTAAAATAACCAAATAATTCAACTACTTTTGTGCAGGTGAAAGGAAAAATGAATCATAAAAATTCATGTAACAATCTTACAAATATTAAAAATCCATGAATGAAAATGTTTTGGCCATCAATTTTTAAGTGTAAAGGAAAAGTCCCAAGATACATGAATACAACAAACATCACTAGCTCCAATAGTGGAGTATTGGAGCCATGACATGCTACCCAAAAGTATTGACTTTGTCTCTCTGATGCCTTATTTGAGAAGCGAAGGTGAAAAGTTATTTTTTTGTACAATAAGTGTGTGTGTATAACATTTGGAGTGATCATTTATATCCCTTATGACTCTTTGACTACCCCCATAATTGTTAGAATTCTCTATGACCTTTTGACTTCCTACATGTCTTTTCACATTACATGAATGACTCTTAGACTTCCACTTTACATTATATTTCTCCATTATAGGATTTACATAATCCATGGAATGATGTGGCACATGGTGACTCATGACAAAACATAATATGATATTGATGACATGAACTACATGATGACGCTGCAGTCTCAAGTCACTCTTTGCTACAAGTTTCTTTTTGTCTTCTCGACACATAGAATATGGCATTTTTTTCTCCTCCTCACGACTTGAAGATAGGGAGTCTTCAATTTTGTCTTGATCTTCTATATTCTGTTGTAATCTTGTGTCCCTTCATCTTCTCGCCTGATCATCATCTGGTTTCTTTAGCTCCATAGGTGTCTCTTAGCATGGTCTCCTTCCCCATCTCCTTCATCATCATCCCGTGATAGCAAGAAAGTATATCTATGACTACAATCCACTCATGAAAAGAAGACCCCAATCCAATAAAACCCTAATCTAACATGCTTCGTGAAATCACTTGTTGGGGCTAGAACTAATGATTGGTCAAGTGACTGATTCAGGGATTGCACAGTTCTAAAGGTCATGGTATAGGATTGAGGCTTGAGACGATAGAATGCACAGTTATGGAGGCCTATGAGGAGGGACTACAGAACTAAGGGATTCAAGAGCTCATGCTAGAAGCTTGAGGCTTAAGACTACATAGTGCACAAATTTGAAGGCCTAGGCTAAGTGACTACACAGTCGAGGTACTCAGGAGGTCATGCTTGAGGCTTGAAGTTTCCCAATGCGTAGTTCAAAGAGGATAACATGCTCGAAGGTTTCACAACTGAGGGGTTCAAGGACTCAAGATTGAGGCTTAAATGTTCCCAATGCATAGTTCAAGAGGGAAAAAGGCCAAGAGATCGCATAGTTGCGTAGTTCAAGAGCTCAAGGTTGAGGCTTGATGCTTGAGACTGTGTAGTGCATAGAGAAGGCTAACTCAAGGAAATGATTGCATAGTTTTTTAGCTCAAGGGTTGGGACTTAGAAATGATATTGTGTAGTTCATAGTTATGGATGGAAAAAATTGTGCATAGTGTAGTGCCAAGAGACAGAAATGGTTCTTAAGGGTTGATACTATGCAATGCGTAGTTCATGATAGCGAAAGGAGGCTGAGTGGTTTGGTCGGATAGTTCTCCCAATTTGACTAAGTGTTAGATTAGTGAGAGGAACATAAGAAAAAGGATGATTTTAAACATTGACCTCACACTTAAACCACTTTAAGACACAACATGGGACACTGAAAACACATGAACATCCTTTCCTTAATGCAACAACTTTGTGAGGACCTACAACAAGTGCAACACCAAAGATACACTTTGCGGTGACACTTGTACGATAGTGCTTGAAACTTTGGAAATGAGTGTGATACATGTTTACATGGTAAGAACAACTTATTTACACAAATGTTACCCCTCAAAACCAGCAAAACAAGCTTTCATGCATTGTGCAACACTCCACATGCTAAAAGACAACATTTACTATATGAAGAGAAAATTGTGAACACCACTTGCAATAAACGAATGATAGTGAAAACAACACATGCCAGAGCAAAGATAACATGGAAAAAAAATTAATTAAGTTGAAACTAAATGAAACCGAAGTTCGAAAAGTGACAGTTTGAAAAGCGCACCAAAATATAAGTACAAATGCAACCAAAGGTGGAATCCTATCAATGAAAGCACACACTAACTGTCGACATAGGTTTATTATTTCACATGTACTATCTTCATGAACTGTGTTATGCTTGTTAAAGCTTGAATAAAAGAATGTTCTCATGAACTTGTTGCAGACTGAGCATGTGTGAGGAGGTGAATTCGACACTTACAAGTCAAAAGGGAGCTCAAGAATACAAAACATCAATCGAACAATAATTTAGCATGGAACGATGGATTGTAAGATCCACAATAGGCTCCAAAATTCATGTGTAAGAAATTTTTTTGAGGGTGTTTGTTGTAGTGACAACACTGGGTGACACACTAGTAGAACTCCAACTTCTCGTCCTCGGTCAATTATTTCATGTAGGGCCTAGTTATTGAGGGAGTATTGATTCATTATTTAGATTACCATGGCTTCCCCACTTACCCTATGCATAAACATATTCCCCTTCATTCCTTGGTTAAAAACAAACATAAGGTCAGGAATCACATAATGTTTTGAATCTAGAAAGGGTAATGAAGTTCATAAGATTTAGATTTTCAGAGTGTAGCTTTTCATCTCTAATGTTGTTCTATTTCTAGCAGGCCTAAACAGTACCCCGAGAGAGTCACTTCAGGGACACAAGCATTTCTTCACTACGAGCATGTCTAGACATTACCCCAACAAAGTTGCTTTCTTCACCTCTCTGCACAAGAAGCCTCTCTCTTCTTTCGCCTTTATTTATTTATTTTATATAGAACTGCGCATCGAAAATTATTTATTTCATGGGTGAAAGAGGGATCCTGACTTATTGAGACCAGAATAGGTTTTCCCTTCAAAGGTTTTCTCATTTATATTTACACCTTGTCCTTCTCTCCTTGATTGGATCAACCTAAAGACACCGAGACATAAAGATTCAAGTGTAGGAATGAGGCTTCCATAATATACATGGATATCATGGTTCGACACAACGATTTCTTTACGCAAGGATCATATTTTTCGTCGAAACATCATCGAACAAAAGCTGTAACCAAGACAAGGAAGAAGGATAGAGAGTTAGCCAAATGTTTCAGTGTCACAAAGTCCAAACAAAACAAATGAGGCTAACCAAAAAGATGATTTGAAACCAAAATGATGAAACACAACACAAACTACAAAAAATGAATGTATAATGAATTTGTAGATAAACTAATATGTATCTAGACCTACTCCTAACCTAACCAACTAGAAGGTCGGGGTCACATCTAATGAAATTTCCAATGTAGCCACCATAGTTGTTCCCAACCTACAATCACAAAGATATGATCGATTAAAAATGAGATTAAAAAATGTGCAATAAAAAGGATAAGAGATTGAATATTCGACACAACAAATTGAAGGTATTTCCTATCAACATAAAGATATGTCATATCCACTATTTCTAAAAATTTTTCACTCTTACCTTTTTTCTGAAAACCATAAGAAGACAAACCTCGAGAGCTTGTTGTCAATGTATCTTCGTATGCACTATAATCCTTTGCAAGCATAAGAAAAGGTCAAAACATGTTTTTTACGATGAATCTTTCCAAGTAATAATACTCCAACCATTTGCTGATTGGATCATGAAACTCAAAAAATTTCTCTTGAGAATCCTCAAATATTTGAAAATATGAATTTGCAATGAAAAGTGTGGGACCGGGATGCTAATATCTAAGGGAAGATGAGTTTGACCATATTCTGAAGGCTTGTCAAGATAGTGAGGGCCTGATATAACCATAAACGAAGGCTGTTGTGCCTCAGCTTCTTGAAAATTTTGTGAATGGTGAGATAAACCATAAATATTAATCGATGTGAAACAATTGTCATCAAATATACTAGTAGGAAAATGATAAAATGAATGACAGGTAATATTATGATCAGATGGACTGTTTATGGCAATATATTCTCGATTATAATATAACAAAGACAGATAAGTTTGAAAATATTTACGAATTCCTCGAATGGATGAATCGTCTTCCTTGCATTATAAATGTAACAAACCATTTCCTTGTTACTGGTCAGATGTTGTACTTGCATGGTAATCATCAAAAGAAGTGAAAAGGAATTCTAGTACAACAAACACATGAAAAAAGTCAAGATACAGTGAAAGAAGAAGAGTTTTATTTGCACAATAAATCATTCATTCAATAGCACTTAGTATGATTTTAGGTGTGATGAACAACAAGATTAACGATATAACATTCACAAGAAAAACCAGGAGTTGACTATTCTCAAATGAATTTGATAGACACGATTTCTTTTGCCAAAGATTATTTTTGAAATTATTAACTTCACAGTTCCATGATTCTAAGAGAGAGACACATTCCAAAACCGAATTTGATACAAGAGGTTTGCATGAATATGAATCAACTAAAGATGGTTCATGAATCTAATCATAAATAAAACCTTGCAAGTTCGAAAGACTACATCCGAAATACCAAATGTATTTCAAGAAGGAATTTTCATCCACTGAAACCATGCAAATAGAAAGATTTCGCCAGAGAAAGTATATGTAACTTAGCTCAGGGAACTTATGAGTGTCACGAGATCCTGACATAACCATCAAAGGAAGTTAAGTGCCTCGACTACTTGACAAGTCCCAAAATTTTCAAGGATTATAAAATCACATTTCAAAGATTGAACTAGATCATGCGTGATGTGAGGATAGCTACTACCACTAATTTCAATAAGGCCACTACTAATGAGATGGAAGCCATCTTCATCACTGATTTGATGATATTTTACAACATCAACAACCAGATTACTCAAGTTGAAAGATTCTTTTCATCACAAATCTGAAGATGAATGAATCAAGGAAATTTTCTAAGCAAGTTGATTTGAAGAATTATCTTTATGTAAAACAAGATACAATGAGGGATGGAAAGGATACCTGATGATTTGATTATTTTCTCTTTCATCATGGATATCCTCACCACCTTTTTCCAATTGATAAGCTAACTTATCGGATTAATAACTTGAAGAACACAGAGTATCTTCATCACAGGTCAATGCATCACAAATAGGTGAGCACAAGGGATAGTGAGATGAGGAGGAAGTTTCAATAATAAAATTTTCTTTGGCTGGATTAGATTCTAGATATAATTCTATCAAATCAACATCTTCTAGAGGAAATGAAAGAAAAATTGGTGAGCTTCGGCATACATGATCCCATACAATAATTGAGTCAGAATCATCAAGATGATGGTTATCCAAGACTTCATATTGATCAAGAAAATTGATCACATTTGATTCAATACCAAGATTACCAGATTCAATATCATCCAAGAATGAGGAAACACCATCTTCACATAGAGTATTTTGGAAAAGAGAAGAAGGATTGAAATAATCTCCAACTTCCTTCTCCTCTACCTATGTAATCTGACTACCTTGAACCTAATCAAAATTTGTAGTAGCGACTTGAAAATTTAGAGAGTATGAAAAACTAGTTGGTGGAGTAGATAGATAAAAAAGATCACAGTACAAAGAGTCATGGCAAGTACATGATAGAGGTTACTAGAAATCCAAATCAAATTCAAGACTAGATTTATGATTGTTAATACCATCTTGAGGAATGGAAACATTGGTTTTCAGCATAGGCTTCATGAGCCATTCCGAGATAACCTCTATCAAATTTGAAACATGAAAATAGAAAGGAGGATGAGAGAAAGGATTAGGAATTTGATGTGCATATTTCCTAATTTTATTATCATCACATAGAGGCATCCTCATTAGAACTGAAAAAGGAGGATGGCAATGAAGAAAAGTAGTAATTTCCTCCTCTGAAATTAGAGGTGTATCATGATTTACAAGAGTAGAAACATCAAGGGGTTCAGGTTCATCGTGCAAAGAGATATGGGCCAAACTCTCAAAATTTTTCTTAAATAAATCTCAATCTATTCCTTCTCCACGAAATTCATAACAAAGGTGAAGGAATCGATCAGAGAAATCCTCAACATATTCATTAGGCTTCATTCTTAGTTGATTTATTCTTTAGTAATCATGCCTACCTAAGGCTTGATAAATCTCCTTGAGGAAATGATGAAAAAAATGGATGGAAGAAGATGGTAAGTTATGACACCATATATTAACACAACCTTCAAGGATGAGGAAGAAAGCCACAAAAGAAAAATATTTATCATTAATTTCTTAATATTCACAAAATTTAAGAAAATAAGAAATGGGCTCAATTATGGATGTTCCATCCTCACCATCGAACTTCAATTGAGACAAGTGATAAAGAGGCTCACCAAGGATTAAATATTTACCATGTGATAGGTTAGGAAAACACCGCGAGGGTATAATTTTAGGATGAGCCATTTAGGATAAGAGATTCAAAGCAGACTCAACAACCACATCTTGTCATATGACCCTCCCTATATTTCCATTTGTTGATGATACTGGAAATCCATCAACCAAGGGGGTCTCCCCAATGTAAAGTCCCAATTAGACCTCACATCATTTGGAATAGGAGCTCCATCTAGAGTATTGGCCTAGTTCTCATAAATTCTTATATATTTTCCTTGGGTTTAGCTTTCATCAAGAGAGAGAAGTGTGTATGTGCCTTTGTGAAAAGCAAGTAAGTGTGTTTGGTGAATTTTCAGTTGCGAGTTTATCATTGTTCTTCTACTGTAGAGGGAGGAAAGGTGAGCCTGTAAGAGAGAGGTAATAGTACCACCCTAGTAGAGGTGCACACAAGAAAAAATACAGTTGCCTAATGTAAAGCATAATAGTCCACATCGATGCAACAATTATTACAACCATTACAACACATTTTCAATTAGATAAGCACTAAAATAACCGAAATAGTTCAACTACTTTTGTACAAGTGAAAGAAAACATGATTCATAAAAATTCACATAACAATTTTCAAATATTCACAGTCCATGCATGAAAACATGTTGGCCTTCAAGCTTCAAGTATTAAGTAAAAGCCTGAAGATACATGAATACAATGAACATCACTAGCTCCAATAGTGGAGCATTGGAGACACGACTTGCTCCCGAAAAGTATTGACTTTGTCTCTATGATGTATTATGGGAGAAGTCAAGGTGGAAAGTCCTTTTCTTGTACAATGAGGGTGTATATATAATAAGCGAAGTGATCCTTCACCCCCCTTGTGACACTTGGACTACCCTCATGACTGTCAACTTCTCTATCACCTTTTGACTTCCTACATGAATTTTCACATTACATGAATGACTCTTGGACTTCCACTTTACATTTTATTTCTCCATTATAGAATTTACATAATCCATTAAATGATGCGACACATGATAACTCGTTACACAACATGACATGACACTAATGACATGGAATACATGATGACGTGGCAATGTCAAGTCACTCTTTGTTTCTAGTTTGTTCTTATCTTGTCGACAGAGAGAACATGGTATTTTCTTTCTCCTCCTCATGACTTGAAGATAAGGAGTCTTCAATGTGGTATTGATATTTCATATTCTATTGTAATCTTGTGTTCCTTCATCTTCTCACCTAATGATCATCTGATATCTTTAGCTTCATAGGTGTCTCTTAGCATGGTCTCCTTCTCCATCTCCCTCATCATGATATTGTCATAACATGAAAGAATACTTGTCATTAAAATTCACTCATGATAAGACAACACGAGTCTAATAAAACCATAATCTAACATGCTTCATGAAATCACTTGTTGCAGTAGGAACTTGTGACTTGTCAAGTGAATAACTCAAGGATTATGCAATTCCATAGGTCAAGGTTCGAGACTAAGGTTTGAGACTATGCAATGTGCAATTTTGAAGGCCTAGGCATAGGGGATGCATAGTTGAAGGATTCAAGAGCTCAAGCTAGAGTCTTGAGTCTTGATACTATGAAATGGATAGTTTTGAAGGCCTAGGCCAAGTGACTACATAGTTGAGGGACTCAAGAGGTCAAGCTTGAGGCTTGAAGTTGCCCAATTCATAGTTCAAATAAGAGAACATGCTGGGATGTTATGTAGTTAAGGGTTTCAAGGGCTCAAGATTGAGGCTTGAGGCTTAAATATTCCCAATGCGTAGTTCAAGAGCTCAAGGCTGAGGCTTGATTCTTGATACTACACAATGTACAAAGAAGCTTGGCTGGAGGTAAGGATTGGATAGTTTTGGAGCTCAAGGCTATGACTGAGCACTAATATTGTGTAGTGCACAGTTATGCAAGGCAAAAACT
This sequence comes from Pinus taeda, assembly GCA_000404065.3. Taxonomy (NCBI): domain Eukaryota; kingdom Viridiplantae; phylum Streptophyta; class Pinopsida; order Pinales; family Pinaceae; genus Pinus; species Pinus taeda. Next base: position 74,149 of record APFE030923173.1, on the reverse strand, counting down.
TCACATTTCATAGTGCCAAGAGACAAGGTTGTTGATTGAGGGTTGAGACTACATAATGCATAGTTTAGGCTAGATACAACAGGTTGTTTGGTTCAGTCAAAGAGTTTTCGCAATTTGACTAAGTGTTGTATAAGTGAGGAAGATAAGAAAAATCATAACTATGAATAACACCACAAGCATAGATCAATTGATGAAACAACATGGAACACTCAAAACACATGAACAACATCCTTTGCTTAATGCAACAAATTTGCGGTGACCTACACCAAGTGTGACACCAAAGATACACTTTGCGACGGCCGTGATGAAACTTACACGACAGTTCTTGAAACTTTGGAAATGAGTGTGATACATGTTTACATGGTAAGACCAAATCATTTATACAAAGGTTACCCCTTGAAGCCACCAACACTAGATTTCGTGCATTGTGTGACACTCCACATGCTAAAAGACAACATTTACTATATGAAGAGAAAAGTGTGAATGATACTTGCAATACACAAATGACAGTGAAAGTGACACCTATCAGAGCAAAGATAACACGAAAATGACACTATTTAAAGAGAAATAAAGTGAAAGTGATAGTTGAAAGCATGAAAATGACACTCATGAAAGACACAGGGGCTCCACTCAATGAATGTATGACATACACGTGCATTCAGGTCATACTAAACAATACCCTTAATTTGACTACATGATGGACAATACCTCCAAAATTCACACTGTTTAAAGCCCTGCCAATATGAACCCAATACACCATCCCAATTTAAAAAACCATTAATTTCACTAGATATTGTAGGTATCTATTTTTTCATTAACATTTTTAATACCCCTTTATATTTTTTTATTAACTTTGAGCTATTTTATACCTTCCAATATAAAAACCTTTTACCCCCTATTATATGCTTAATATATTACATCATTTTTTCCTCAATATATATCCCCCACTATGAACCCACGTGGTATGGTATTTCTCCCTTGGGGAAGCCCTGGTAGCAAAAGCGAAGGTACACAAAAGTGACATTTTGAAAAACTCACTAAAATAGAAGTACAAATGTAGCCAAAAGTGGAAGATTGTCAATGAAAGCATGCACTGATAGTCAACATAGGTTTATTATTGCACAAACACTATCTTGATGGACCATGTTATGCTTTTTAAATATTGCATAAAATAATGCACTCATGAACTTGTTGCGGACTGATCATGTGTGAGAAGGTTACTTTGACACTTACAATTCTAAAGGGAGCTCAAGAACTTAACAAAACATCAACCGATCAAGAAGTGATTAAGGAACAAGCGATAGTAAGATGCAGAGTAGGCTCTGTTATCACTGAAAATATTTCAAAGGAAAAGGTTAAGGTTAAGGTTAATTGATCCTGGACATATTCATGTTGATCTTGGTCGTGTTCATACAATTGGCATTTGATAGAATTCTTAGTTTGTGCAAACAAACTCATGGTGGCAAAGATCAGAAATCTTCATCAAAATCAAGTGAGGCAGTTTTTAAATTAAGCAAGGAAAGACACATCAGATGGATTAATAATAGGCTCAGACCCAACATCAAAGTGATGAAGAGGCAAATTGAAGACTTGGAGGTTCAGCTAAGTAAGCGTGAAGGACATCCTTAGCTAAAAGAAATCACATAGCAAAGTAAGGCTAAGTCCTAATTTTGATAAATTGCCTTTGAAGTCATTTTAAAAGGATGGTGTTTATATTCTCAGTTTTGAACAACCTCATGGTATATGGGAAAGTCATTTCAATATAAAGAGGCTCAAGATAGTCGAATTTGCAATAAAACTGTGTTTTTGAAATTACACAACAGTTTCATAGCGCGCTACGAAACTGCTGTAGGTGCATATTATGAATTAGTGGACCAATTTTGTGAGACAAAGAGAAATATTTTCAAATGGGAATCTCTGAAAAGGATCATTTACAAAGTGTCAACATTCATAAACGGCAAAAATTAGAATAAGGACATCTTTGAACTCTAAGCTATATGTTATAAAGGTGATCACTATTTCATAACTTGTTTTTACCAGTCAACTTCTAGAAGAGGTTCTGAGTAGTTGAAAGCTCATATCTGAAAAGTGAAAGAGGTTTTCATCCTTAAGATACTGAAGTAAAAAAACCGCTTCCACTTTCTTCAGATCCATTACTATCTGGGAGAAATGATGGACCAAAGTTGCGCTACGAAACTGTTGTAGGTGCAGTTTTTCACATGCATATTTCTCTGTTTTACACCTGTTCTTCAAGGATCTCTTCTGGATAGCTGGAGAAGTATTTTAAAAAACCAAGAGAGGTTTTTGTTCTGGAAATCATGGAATACAAACACCTCCTTAGGTTTCCTCAAATACATCATGAGCTGGGAGAAATGAATGATCAAACTTGCACTACAAAACTGCTGTAAGTGAAGTTTTTCACAAGCCTATTTCTCTGTTTGACACCTGTTTTTCAAAGACATATTGTGCGCGGTAGGAAAGGTGTTTCAAAAAACCAAGAGCGGTTTTTCTTAAGAATGGATTGGTTCACAAAAGCCTCGTTCAGTGTTTCCAAATACATTTTTTATGAGAAATTACGAGCTTTGTCCCAAGACCTATTTTTCAGCCAGAACAGAGCAAGGGACAGTTTCCTAGTTTCTAAGAACAACAAAAGGATGAGTCATCAAGGGCCAGCTGGAAGGTTATGGGCTTCATCAAATTCGACTTCATGGAGTTTTATGTGTCAAAAGGAGTGTTTAATTCCTAGATAAGGTTGTTTTGATCATAATGAGGAGTTACACTCCTAATTGTCTTAGGTCTCTAGGACTCCTAGTTAGCTATCTTTTGTATTAAATAGTTAGTTTAAGTTTCAATAGGTGTCAAATAAGGAGGAATTCAAATTCCCCTCATGCTTGAGGAGGAATCTCAATCAGTTAGAATAAGAACTCTATATATAGCTGAAGCAGCAATGTACTCAGGGTTGGAAATTTTATGAAAAAGCTGATATTTGGCTTATGTAAGACTCATTTTCAGTAATACATATTTGACCTTGCTTCTCAGGATTCATGAAGGATTTTTTATGTTCAAAATATGTGATGTTGTCCTTTTCTTAATTCTTACAGTAGTATGGATGTATAATCACTCAGAATTCACTGAATGTGCTCTGACTTCCTGTATACATTTGTAAACTGTGTGGTCCCATATGAGTTTATGTTCTGAATGTTTAAATGCTGAATGCCCTGACTTCCATGTAAGGTTGAGTTCATTGTTTTATTGAGGTGTGTTGACTCCATAAGCCCAATGGATAGTAATTAAAAGTGTTTCCACCATTTATATTTCTCAGAGTTGTTCTATTAGAGTTAGCCATCTCATCTTTAGTCAAAATCATTAACCCATCTAGAGAGAGCCCTCTCAGGTTGAGGAGGCTAAGCCTCAGCCTAAAGTAGGTTTGAAACAGTTACTTGAAGTCTTCCTGGTCTGCAGCCTTCCAGGGTCTGATTTTGAGATAACAGGATCCAAAATCCAATTGAAAGAAAAACTTTGGAGGGTTCTTTGAATGTTTATGGTTCATTTTTTCTTTCATTAGTACTGGAGTAATTGAACTATTTTGGTGACTTCAATGCTTCTTTTTGGAAACATTTTTTTATGTTTATAATGATCATCGAATCCTTGTGAACTACTTTGCTTGATGTTAGATGAACCTTTCTCTTTCATGTGTGTCTCCACAGTAAGAGAACATTGATACATATGCAATCGAACATTCACAAGGCACACTAGCTTGCTCATTCAAAAGGAGCTTTGCACTTCTCTCTCATGCTAACTTCTAAATCCAAGGAATATCTTTAAGTACATGGCAGTTGGTCCATATTCTTGATGGGACTCCTATACCAAATGGTGTGAGGTTTAGTTGGGACCTTATATCGAGGAGATCCTTTGTATGTTGGTACTATCCAACACTGCCAACATACACATTTTCATTTTTTTTTAGATGAATGAAGCAGCCTACCCATTATTGAAGCAGGGCTTGGAAATGTAGTCCACACTCGATGGACACTCTTACCAAAAATTTTGTGCATTGTCTTTATGTTCTCCTTTATGTTGTTTCTTTTCTAAGTTATTGCATATATTATTTTTACATGCTCTTTCATGCAATTATGCTAACATGAATCGAAGAAAATATCTTGGATCATGATGGTATCAAAGGCATAGTAAATCAAATCTTAACAAAGGAAAATCGAAAATTTCACCAGTAAGTGCCAACCAAGCCAAGAAACTAATCAATTCTAACAAGAAGTATGCTTTTCTATTCTTAAGAGAAAATTAGTCTATATAAGAGTCAGTAAAAGGAAAGACCCTCCATAGAGGGCGGTACTAAGAAACAAAAACAAAAAATAGAAGAGTTTCTAAAAGAATACATGGATGTGTTGTGGGAGCCTAGAGAGTTATGACCCAAGAGGCATGTGGAACATGAGATCTAGCTATTTCTAGACTCCCCATTGCCAAATATTGGGTTGTATAAACAGTATGTTATAGAAGATATTGAGGCGAATAAAAAACTACAACAATTACTAGAATATGGTGCCATTTGACTGAGTACATCACCATGTTAGTCACCCATCATCATAGTGCCAGAAAAGGATGGGACTTAGTAGATGTGTATAGAAAACATGGTGTTGAAAAAATTCACACTCAAGATCAGGTACCCCTTGCCTAGGATAGACAATCAGCTAGATTAGTTATATCAAGTGAAATACTTCACCAAGTTGGAGTTAAAGTATGGATATCAACAGGTTCGAGTCAAGAAGAACATACCTAGAAAAATGGCTTCAAAACCATGAAAGGTTTGTACGAGTGGCTAGTCATGCCATTTGGCATATGTAATGCAGCAAAAACATTTATGAGGTTAATGAATGATATACAACACCCTTGTATATATTCATTCGTTATTATCTACTTGGATGATATACTAGTATATAATGTTACCTGGGATAAGCACATCTCACATTTGATGCAGTTGTTGGAGACATTAAAGAAGCACCAATTGCTAGCAAATCTTAAAATGTGTGAGTTGGCACATTAGTCTTTAGTGTATCTGGGGTATGTGGTAGGTAGAGGAGAACTGAAGATGAATCCTGTCAAGATGGAGGCCATTATGAAATGACCTATGCCTACTAATTTTGTAAAGATTAGTTTTGTTGGGGAGACATAGTAGCTAAGGAGATTCATATGTTTATTTTCATTCGTAACAACACCACTCCATGCCATAACAATAAGTTCCATTAATTTGTGGTGGGTAAGGGATTGATAGAAGGTATTTTAGGACTTAAATAAGAATATTAGTCAAGCACTAGTTCTAGAATTATCGAACTTGTAGCAGCTCTTGAAAGTAGAGAAACATGTGAGTGGGTATGTTATGCGAGTGGTATTGATGTAGGGACAAAGGAACATATTCTACCATTATAAGGTATTCATGCGGAAGTTCTTAACTACCCTACCTACAACAAGGAGATTTATACCCTCGTGCAATATATATAAAAGTTGAATAATTATGTAACTGGAATGGAGATAATAATCCACACAGATCAGTAGCCACTAAAGTACTTGCAGGCCTAGAGTAAGCAACAACTGATTAGGAATTACAAGTAGATGGGGTTTCTCAAAAAAAATCATTTAGTGATTAATTATAAGAAGGGAAGCATAAACAAGTTTGATAACATTCTTCGAAGGCCTCCTGGATCAAATATCACAACTTTTGGGAACAATGATGCACATGGAATCCTTAACTCATTATGCATAGAGAGATCCATATTTAGAGGATGTGGAATTCTAAGAGGTGTTTCAGTAGTTGCATAGTCAAAGTCATGTACAAGATGGAGAAGACATTGTTGACTACCATCTCTGGGATGAGTTAATCTACAAGATGGATAAGTTATATGTTCTCAAAGGTGAGCATTTGTAGTTGATTATAGAAGCTCACGCCTCCAACATTGCAAGGTACTTTTGTGTAGGGAAGATAGTGACCAACTTGCAAAGTTATGTGTATTGGACCACAATGCAAGAACATGTAGCTAGCATTGTAGGACGATGCATGTTTTGTTCTACCAGCAAGCCTAGAAATAGGAAATAGGATCTAAATAATCCCTTACCTATACCCACTCATCACTGGGAAAACATTTCCATGGAATTTTGGGATGTTTAATAAAAACCAAGAAGGGACATGACTACCTCTATGTGGTAGTTGATAGGTTCAAAAATATGTTTTTTTTATGCCATGTAAAAACACCATTAGTGGGAAAAGAAGAAACAGAGTTTTTCTTTGGACAACTCTAGGTGCACTTTGGGATACCAATGAGCGTCATTTCAAACAGGGACTCAATATTTCTTTGTGAATTTTGGACTACATTGTGGGAGAGGATGGGCACAAAGTTGAAGAGGTTTACTAGATTCCATCCAAAAACATATGGGAAGTGTTAGAGCCTAGATCGACCTTAGGCTGGAGGGAGGCAACCTTAGGATAACCACAAACCATGCTTAACCTGGTAGCTAGCCCTACCAAGTCGGGAGAGGGCTCTCTCCTTGTCAATCTCGATGGAGATGACTTAAAAAATTTATATTTTAGGCTAGGTATAGTAGCTATAGGTTTTTTGGTTTGATTATTAGGATTTTGTTACTGGATCAATTGGAGAAGGCAGATTGGGTCCAGGAAATCAACTCATGGATACAATCATGTTCTGTGGGGTGAGTTAGACATGGTTTTATGTACTAGAAATGGATTGCGATGGTATTTTAAGACAAATGAGGAGTTGAGGAGGGCATGAAGAAACCATGAATCCTCTTCAAACTATTGAAAACATATAAAACAAAATGCATTCCCTAGACAAAGCACTATAATTTAGTGTGTTTTGCCTTTTCACTTTGATTCATTTAGTTCTAGAAGAGAAAGAGAGATTTTGGATACATATACAACATAAGAAAAACTCATTACAAAAAAGAAAAAATGCATAAACTCACTGTCACAAGAATCCCACAAAAATAGCTATGAAACCTAGTTTTATTCCTTGCCAACTACTGTAGAGATATACAATAGAGATCAGAGCTTCCACAAGAGTCCAACCTTTACAAATGACTAAGAAAGTACATAATATAGCCATCAAACAATTCATGCTAGCTATCAGGGGTCGAATCCATGAGAAGAGGGGTGGTTTTGACCATATCTAAACTAGGAACACAAAGGTAGGCAATGGAACAACTTGCCTTTAAAACAAAGGAAACCAATTCATTCAACTCAAAACCACCTTTTACTTGATGTATATACCCTATTAAGTTTTTAAAATCCATAATTACATCAAGTTACATCATTTACCATGCTAATTTCACCAAGAGAGCAAGAAAAAGTCAACTGTAGAGAAAACAAGGCGAAATTTGGCTTTTCTAGCAAAAACTGGCAAAATTCATTTAATGCGTAGTGCCAAAAATTTAATGCATAGCACCACTTTAGAGGTCATTTTTAAGTTCTTCCACTCATTCCAATCAGACCCAAGATGGCTTGTAGGAAAGCCTCGCCTATCTAGTTTTTGGAACAATTTTAATTTCTTGATTTGAAGGTAATTTGCCCCTCCAAATGTTGATTCTCCCAAGACTGCTTCCTATGGGTCAAAAACGTGGTAGAGAGGGCATTGTTTGAGTGTTTTTTGCCCTTTTGGTGGCCAAGATCTTGAACAAATATTCTCAAAATTTTTGGGTTCTCTTATTTTTTTCATGATGATTTCAAATATGTAAGTCATTTTTGGAAAAAGGTGTCCCTATCAAAAGCACAACGCCACCTATTGGTTTTCCTGTTTTTCTAATTTCAAAATTTGAAAATGACAAAGGAAATATCAAAATTACCCCAAATTTCGTACAGAGAAGCCTCAAGCACTGCTATGATGAGCTAAGAAGGCATCAACAATAATTTCTAATTTGTTCTTCTCCTTGTTCCATTTGTCACCTATGTTTGGGATGCCTATAGCCTCTGAAATGATGGAAGGTGACAGAGTGAAAGTGACACTAGCAAGTTGTACTACATTATTATCCAAGTGTGACACAAATAGCCTTGCTAATTCATGGTGATACTTGACCCTCTCCACCATTTCACAAAACTAATAACAAGACTGATGTTGGAAACATGTGATGGCAAAGGGAGAAGCAAGTAATTCTTTGAGGCTGATGGGCTTCCTCCCTATTTATCTTTCCTCCTTTTTGAAGTCTCCTCTGATACAAGTTTAGTTCCCTAGAACTGTCACTGAGGGTCTCTTCCACAGTCTCATAGTCACTGTCCATTGTTTTATTTGATTTTATATGCTTGTGGGGAAAGAAAGATAATGTAGGTGAATGATGAGTATGAAGAGATTTTCAAAAGAAAGGGAATGAGTGAGAGGAAATAGGGATATAAGTGAGATTTGATAGAGTGTAGGGTTTGAGGGAATAGGGTATGAAGGGAATGACTAGGGTTTTGAGAATTGAGGGTATAGGGTTAAGGTAAAGGGTTATGTATGGAAATAGGGTTTTAGGGAAGTGTACGTGAGGGAATGGTAATGGGAATAGGAAGTGTGTGTAGGGGTTTAGGGTTTTAGGAATAGTGTATAATTTTGAGAGATTATGTGTGGGAATAGGGTATATGTAGGATAAGGTTTATATGGGGGGTAGAGTTTAGGGATAGTGTAGGGTTTGGGAAGTTTGTATGAAGGGATGAGATCTAAAAACAATCTATGAATGAGATTTAAAGTTTATGAGAGGCTTTGGTGAAAAATAGGGTTTGGTTTTTGATAAACACAATTACCATAGACTAATGCCCAAAACCCTTTGTCAACAAGAATAATTGTGTTACTTACTTGCCAAGAGGAAAATTTGGAGAATTAAGGAAAATTGGAGTGATTTGGATCAGTTTTTGGGAGGGTTCAATAGGCACACAATGCCCTCTCACAGGTGCACAACACCAATTTAATGCGCAATGCCAGTGTTATTTTGCACTGAGAGGAACCATCCAATGCGCAACGCCAATCCAATGCGTAATGATTTTTTTCAGACCACTTTTGGAGGCCTTCGTGGAGTCAAAATTGGGTATGGGATATCTTTTTGGAAATCTTATTGAGTTTACTTTTCAAAAAATCTTGAATTTTTCAATTTGGTGTTCATTTGCCCTGTAAAAAGTCATTTCTCCCAAGCCTAGTCAAAATGTGCAAAATGAGGCTGCGTAAATGCAAAGCGCTATTGCAGTCAATGTTTGAAGGTCTTAATAAACTCCAAATTGAGTTCATGATAGCTCATTGGAGAGCTCCTTGTGTCTATTTATCACTGGACTCATCCAGCATGTCATTTGGCGAACCAAGATAAGAAAAATATTGATTTTCCCAAGGTCACTTCAGAGGTGCATTAACTCTCCTGAGGCAACTTGTATTTTTGACATTTCTCTAAAACCATGACACCTATGTAAAAAGTGAAGGAATTTTCTTCTTTGGCGTATTATGGACAAAAACTTCTCTCACCTTTTCCATATTCATTTTTTCTTGCTCAAAAGCATCATTTGAGTAAAACCTATCACGATGTGTGGAACAGGGGATTTGTAGAAATGAAGGGAAATGAAGGGGCTAAGAGGCTTATAAATTCTTGAGAAAATTTTTGGAAGTAGGAAGTGATGTTAGAAAGTAAGGGAAGGTGGAATTTTAAATATTGAGTGAGGGTAAGGGGTCCAAAATGACAAAGCACAGACCCAGCCTAGAAAATTGTCAAATTGTAGCAAGAAGCTAGGGTTTGTGGGAAAATAATGAATTTGAAGGATACTAGTGATGGGAAGTGCTTAACAAGGTACATTAAGGATAGGGGAAGGTGTATGAGCATCAGGATACATTTTTTGTTGATTATTTTACAATACAAGAGAAATTACCTTCAAAACCCTAGGAGAGAGAAATGAGCCTTACCCAAGTACAATTGAAGCATGAACAAGGTGTAAAATGACCCATTGGAACCTGAAATGATGATGAAAACTCTATGCATGATGGTACAATCAGTTGAATGGTGACATGGACTGACATTTGGAAAACTTTGAAAGAAGTGAAAACAAATCCTAGACCTAATACCTAGTGACCAAATTTTATTTGAAGACTCACTGAAATGACAAAATTTGACCTTAACACCCTAAAGCCACTTTGTAAGAGCATGTTTGATCACTGGTGGAAGGCTTCAAAGACTAACACTAACATTGGCTCCAATGTGGATGGTAGCTCCTTGGAGGTGCCAACAACACCATAGACCTAGTAGCCTTATCCATTGGGCATGGAGTCAAAAACTCAAGCTGAAATTACATGACTGAATACTGATGACTCAAAGATACAAACAGAATTGAAAGTGACTCAATACTAAAACACAACTGACAAATTGGAAAATATACTCAAAATGGAGCTTATTCAATAAAACCTACTCTAACTGTTCCATTCATCACCTGATCAAGTGAAGTGAAATAACCAATGCAACCATGTAAGTTTTCTAGCTACTATTAGAATTCTCTGCAAGTGCCTTCTTATCAACAACAAGAGAGAACTACTAAAAGGAAACTCCCAAGAAAACTTGTAAACAGATCCATTGAATAACATGGATTTTCTATTCCACTCCAAAAGCACTGCATAAGGATCTTGAATTTCATGTGTGTTGGGACCTAGCCAATCCAATGGATTACTTTTCTTCTCCTCGCACCATGAATGCAAAATTTCATCTAAGCTTTGTGACGAGACTCCCATTGATGATGACAAAGAAACTGGCTACCAAATCAAGTTTGTATGAATACTTATTTCAAGCTCACAGGTAGCTAATGGAGAGGGGCTTTCACTAGAGACATCATCCAACACATCAACTATTGGATCGTGAAAAACTTGAAAAGATTGTTGAAACCCATTTTCTATTGATTCCAATGAGATTGCATGGTTTTCTATAGGCTGTTCATTTGAATATATACTATGTGAATGACCCTTCAAAAACTAAAATGATTCAAAACAAAATGGCAATGAATCATGTTGCATCATTTGATCATATGTTCCATCTTCCAAGTCTTCATCTGCAACCTGACTCTTAATGGCATTCAGAGGTTGCAAATCCAGATATGAGAAATCTTGAACAAGGATTTCATTGCCCTCAAGATGGTCCAGATCAAAAATTTTCGACAGTTGATTTTTGATCGCGTGAAAGTTGTCTCTGATGAACTGAAATGAAGAAAAATAAAAAGGCAGTTATCCTTCACTTATTTCAAAGTTTTTTGTACTTCCTCCTCAACTCCATAGCTTATATACAATGGTTGATAACTATGTTCAAGCTGCTGAATGTGAACTTCCTCCCTCCACAAACCAGTTGTTGATTTCTCTACAAGATTAGCTTCTATTTAGAAAACATAATCATCATCATCATACTAGTCAAACTGAGGCAAATCATTAGTATAAAAGACATCATCAAGCATACATGTGATATCAACAGATCTCTCTTCTCCAAGATGATCTATAAAACAATAATTATCAAATATATGACAACTAAGATAAGAAAGAAAATGTTTTGGATCAGCCACTTTCTCTTCTTTGATTAGCAAGCTATGGTCTTGAATATCATATTCACTCCTTATTGTGATCTTTTGCGTCATCTCTTCCACTGCAGTTACCAAAATATCAAGCTTTACCTCTAAAGAAGTCGATTCCTCTAGATCTATGCTCTTCATCTCCTCTTCCTTCAACTTTCCCCTTCTAATTAGCAACTTAGCCTCTACATCTACTGCACTATTCTACATCTCTTCAAGTGTTGCAAGGTTCCTTTCTCTTAGCTGAAACTCCATTTCCGAATCAAAGGCATCCGAGTAGTGTAAGAGCGCAGATCCAAGAGGAGGCCTTATATTAACTGGCATTGAAAATAGACTTGGTTAAACCTGGTAGAAAATTGTTGCACTGTCTTCCCTGGCTATCTTTTCAGTTGGTTATACTCTTCTATAATCAAGAAAGGGTTCTATCTGATGACCCATTTATCGAGGAACACGTTGAGAACTGTCAGAAATCTAAGATGCTCGCATTAGGTATGGTTTTGAACCAACTCTTGACTTTTCCTTGCAAAGAAAGAGCAAAAAGCCTGATACTGACATCCTCTTCATCAACTTCGAAAAGGTCAAGAAAAGAATCAAAATTCAGTACACGTCTCTTAATAGTGACATTGTCACAATCACCATAAAATCTTGGTAGATATAGGTAATGATTTTTAGGGAAAGCATGGGATATAGGAGGTAAAATCGAAGGCTTATATCTATCTAGAAATTTACAAGGTATAGGAGTATATACAAAAGCTATAGAATCAGTCTTGATCTCTTGAGGTTCATTAGTTTGAAGATGGTCATCATAAGATTTAGAAGAAGGGTCTTGATCAAGATCAAAGGCATATGAATATTTTGTAATCTTCAAAGGGAAAGAATCAAATGCAGGTCTAAGATCTCTTCTCGAATACAATATACTTTGCAAATCCTTCTTAACATTCTTGGGAAAAGAGAAGAAATAATTTATAACAAAGAAAATAATGTCTTAGATGAAATTCCAACTTGAATACCTGACCTTTCCATATTGTCCTTTCATGTTTCTACTGGTCAAGTTCATCCTCCAGTGGAGTCCTTGGATCTAATCTCGAAACTAATTTCCAGTCACTAGGTAAATGATTTCAACATTGTTGTTTCTGATCATTGTTCACCATCAACAATCAAATCTAAAATTGATACATTTTACTAAGGAACATAAAACTACGTCCCGAGTATGTTCGCTACTATGTTAGAGCCTAGATCGACCTCAGGATGAAGGGAGGCAATCTTAGGATAACCACAAACCATGCTTAACCTGATCTCTAGCCCTACGAGATCAGGAGAGGGATCTCTCCTTGTTAATCTCGACAGTGATGACTTAACAAATTTATATTTTAGGCTAGGTATAGTAGCTCTAAGTTTTCTAGTTTGATTTTTAGGATTTTGTTGCTGGATCAATTGGAGAAGGTAGATTGGGTCCTGGAAATCAACTCATGGATACAGTCATGTTCTGTGGGGTGAGGTAGACAAGGATTTATGTACTAGAAATGGATTGAGATGGTATTTTAAGACAACTGATGAGTTGAGGAGGGCATGAAGAAACCATGAATCCTCTTCAAACTGTTGAAAACATAGTAAACCAAATGCATTCCCTAGACAAAGAACTGTAATTTAGTGTATTTTTCTTTTTCACCTTGATTCATTAAGTTTTAGAAGAGAAAGAGAGATTTTTGATACATATACAACATAAGAAAAACTCATTACAAATAAGAAATAATACATAAACTCACTGTCAAAGGAATCCCACAAAAATAGTTGTGAAACCTCGTTTTATTCCTTGCCAACTACTGTAGAGATATACAATAGATCTCAGAGATTCCACAAGGGTCCAACCTTTACAAATGACTAAGAAATTACATAATATAGCCATCAAACCATTCTTGCTAGCTATCAAGGGTCGAATCCATGAGAATAGGTGTCGTTTCAACCATATCTATACTAGGAACACAAAAGTAGGCAGTGGAAAAACTTGCCTCTAAAACCAAGGAAACCAATTCATTCAACTCAAAACCCCCTTTGACTTGATGTATCTACCCTATTAAGTGTTTCAAATCCATAATTACATAAAGTTACATCGTTTACTAATCTAATTTCACCAAGAGAGCAAGAAAAAGTCAAATGTAGAGAAAACTAGGCGAAATTTGCCTTTTCTAGCAACAACTTACAAAATTCATTTAATGCGCAACGCCAGAAATTTAATGTGAAGTACCACTTCAGAGGTCATTTTGAATATCTTCTCCTCATCAACATCAAGCCCAAGATGGCTTGTTGGAAACCCCTACCTGTCTAGTTTCTGGCACAATTTGAATTTCCTGATTTGGAGGTCATTTTCCCCTCCAAAAGTTGATTCTCCCAAGATTGTTTCTTGTGGGTTAAAAAAGTGGAAAAGAGGGGGTGTTTTTTTCCCTTTTGATGACCGCGATCTTGTCAAATCTTCTCAAACGTTTTGGGTTTTGTTATTTTTTCATGTTGATTTCAAATATGCAAGCCATTTTGTAAGAAGGTGTCCCTATCAAAGGTGCAACACCACACCTATTGGATTTTCCTGTTTTTCTAATTTCAAAATTTGGAAATGACAAAACAAATCTAAAAATTGCCCCAAAGTTTGTACAAAGCATCCTCAAGAATTTCTATGATGAGCTAAGAAGGCATCATCAAGAATTTCTAATTTTTTCTTCTCCTTGTTCCATTTTTCACCTATGTTTGGGATGCCTGTAGCCTCTGAAATGATGGCAGGTGACAGAGTGAAAGTGACACCAGCAAGTTGTACTTCATTAATGTCCAAGTGTGACACAAATAACCTTGCTAATTCATGGTGATATTTGACACTCTCCACCATTTCACAGAACTCATAACAAGACTGATGTTGGAAACATGTTATGGCAAAGGGACAAGCAAGTAATTCTCTGAGGTTGATGGGCTTCCTCCCTATTTATCTTTCCTCCTTTGTGAGGTCTCCTTTGCTGCAAGTTTAGTTCCTAGAACTGTCACTAAGGGTCTCTTCCCCAGTCTCATAATCGTTTTCCATTGTTTTAATTGATTGTATATCTTTGTGGGGGAAGAAAGATAATGTATGTGAATGATGAGTATGGAGGGATTTTGAAAAGAAAGGGAATGAGTGAGATTTGATAGAGCGTAGGGTTTGAGGGAATAGGGTATGAAGGGGATGACTAGGGTTTTGAGAATTGAGGGTATAGGGTTAATGTAAAGGGTTATGTATGTAAATATGGTTTTAGGGAAGTGTACGTGAGGGAATGGAAATGGGAATAGGAAGTGTGTGTAGGGGTTTAGGGTTTTAGGAATAGCTTATAATTTTGAGAGATTATGTGTGGGAATAGGGTGTATGTAGGATAGGGTTTATATGGGGGTAGGGTTTAGGGATAGTTTAGGGTTTGGGAAGTTTGTATGAAAGGATGAGATCTGACAAAAATCTATGAATGAGCTTTAAAGTTTATGAGAGGCTTTGGTGAAAACTAGGGTTTGGTTTTTGATAAACACAATTACCATAGACTGATGCAAAAAACCCTTTGTCAATAAGAATAATTGTGTTACTTAGTTGTCAAGACGAAAAGTTGGAGAAATAAGGCAAATTGGAGTGATTTGGATCAGTTTTTGGTAGGTTTCAATAGGTGTGTAGCACCCTCCAATAGGTGTGCAGCGCCAATTTAATGTGCATCGCTAGTGCTATTTTTCACTGAGAGGAACCATCCAATGCGCAGCGCCAACTGACAAGTGTGCATCACCTTTTTTCAAACCACGTTTAGAGGCCTTCCCGAAGTCTAAATTGGGTACAAGATAGGTAATTGGAAATATTATTGAGTCTACTTTCCAAAACATCTTGAAGTTTTCAATTTGGAGTTCATTTTCCCTGTCAAATGTCAAATCTCCCAAGACTAGTCAAAATGTGCAAAATGAGGCTGCCTAAATGTGGAGTTATGTTGCAGTCAACTTTTGAAGGTCTTCCTCAACTCCAAATTGAGCTCATGATATCTCATTGGAAATATCTTTCTGTCTAGTTAGCATTTGACTCATGAAGCAATTGGCTAACCAGGCTTGGAAAAAGCTTGATTTTCCCAAGGTCACTTTAGAGGTGCATTAATTCTCCTGAGGCAACTTGTATTTTTGACATTTCTCTAAAACCATGACACCTATGTGAAAAGTGAAGGAGGTTTTTCTTCCTTGGCTTATTATGGAAAAAAACCTCTCTCACATTTTCCAAATTCATTTTATCTTTCGCAAGAACATCATTTGACTAAAACCTATCCTAATATGTGGAACAGGGGATTTGTAGAAATGAAGGGAAATGAAGGGGCTAAGAGGCTTCTAAATTCTTGAGTAAATTTTGGGAAGTAGGGAGGGATGTTAGGAAGTAAGGGAAATTATAATTTCAAATATTGAGTGAGGGGAAGGGGTCCACAAGGGAAAAACATAGGCCTAGCCTAGAAAATTGTCTAATTGTAGCAAGAAGCTAGGGTTTGTGGGAAAATGATGAATTTGAAGGATATCAGTAATGGGAAGTGATTTAGAAGGTACATTAAGGATAGGGGAAGGTGTATGAGCATCAAGATACAAGTTTTGTTGATGATTTGACCATCCAAGAGAAATTACCTTCAAAACCCTAGGAGAGGGAAATGAGCCTTACCCAAGTACAACTGAAGCACGAACAAGGTGTAAAATGACCCATTGGAACTTGAAATGATGATGAAAACTATTTGCATGATGGTACACTCACTTGAATGGTGAAATGGAATGATATTTGGACAACTTTGAAATAAGTGAAAACAAATCCTAGACCTAATACCTAGTGACCAAATTTTATTTGAAGACTCACTGAAATGACAAAATTTGACCTTGACACCTTAAGACCACTTTATAAGAGCATGTTTAATCACTGGTGGAAGGCTTCAAATACTGACACTAATAAGAAGACAAAATTAGTCAATAGGAATTTGGTGTAGCTTTTGAGGGGTTACAATTAGAAGCATTTGAACACCTGGGTTGGAAATATGGTATATATCTAACACTCGTATCACAGAGTTGTCCACACCTCTGCTGGTAAGTCCCCATTTGAAACATTTTTTTATTTTTTTCCACCTTCACCTTTGGATATTGCATATGGGAAGTATAGAGGAGTAAGGTTGGATATTACAAGGGATTCCTTGAGGGATAAAACATTTGTAGAAAAGATAAAGGAAATCAGTATACAAGTAAAATAGACATTGCATAAGTCGTAAGAAAAATACAAGATTAGGCATGGTCAACATAGAGTAGAGAAGTCATTCAAGGTGGGTGACAGAGTATGTTTATTTTTCAAGAAGGAGTGACTACAGGTTAATGGTAATAAAATCAAGGCTCTGTGATATGGTCCCTTCGAGATACTAGAAAAGGTGGGAGATAATTCCTACAAACTTAGTCTACCCCCATGCATTCACATTTACCTAGTTGTGAATGAGGAGAATCTCAAGCTCTATGAGCCGTCTATGCTAGATCAAGAAGAGGAACAAGTGATACCTTCTATAGAATACTTTCCACTAGAAGCTTACATAGAGTTTAAAGAAGATACAATTTTGCAGAAGAAGTCTAGAACTACCAGATAGGTACAACATGGCCTTTTGGAGATTAGGTTGAAAGGAAAAATTCTAGGTAAGGCTAAATGGTACACCCGATCGAAGGCGAAGGAAAAAAATCCTCACCTCATTTAATAAACACTTTCAGGGATCACAACCTATCAAAATGGGGAGGTGTGATTTAGATTCGATTACTATAATTATTGCCATCCATCTCAATACTTTCATAGTGGAAAAGGTGGGGGAATAAGGTCATAGGACCATTTTTATCTGTTAGACGTAGCTTTAGAAAATTTGGATCTAAAACCTTTTGGGAGAATTTTAAGGCATAAACTGACAAGTTTTGGGGGTAAAAGTTTGTCACTTTAGAGTGGTGCCCTATTTTCATATTATATACATAAAGACCTTTCCAGCAGTGCAAACATCACCTCAATCAAATTCTGTATGAAAAACATATTGCACTCAGAAGTTGAAATTCCTATTTTCACCACCATAATTCAGACAATGCCATATCATCACCAATAACTCATTCTCTTATCCCCCCTGATGTCATATATATATCTCTTACCCTTCCTTTTTCTTACCCTTGCACTCTCTCCATCACTCTCAATTTGTTTGCCCCCACCCACTCTCACTCACTCGAATGTGTCATTGTCCCTACTCCCTCTCTCTCTCTCTCTTTCTCAATCCCTCCACAACATCCCCCTCCTACATTCCTTTCCCTTCATCCTTGTTTCAACCACAAATATATCTCTCCCTCCCCTTTCCTTGTGTTCTCTCCCCTCCCTCATCAACTCATTTTTCCCCAACCCAAACTCTTTCTCTCTTTATCTCTTTTTCTTTCTCTCTTTATCTTCACATTTGTCCCTTTAACTATGCCTCTCTTATCCTCATCACCCCCACTAAATCAACCTCAAACATTTCCCACAAACTCATTCTTCCTGAGACGTCTCTCTCTCTCTCTCTCTCTCTCTCTCTCTCTCTCTCTCTCTCTCTCTCTCTCTCTCTCTCTCTCTCTCTCGCCAGCCCCCACCATACTAAACCAAACTCAACCATTTCCCATTTTTTTGAGTTACTAGATGTAGGAAAATGTCTCTCTCTCTCATTCTTTCAATCCTCCCTCTCTCATGCCCCCACCATACTAAACCAAACTCAACCGTTTCCCATTTTTTTAGGTTACTAGATGTAGGAAAATGTGTGCATTTGTAGCACTAGAGACAATTTTTTGGCACTAGGAACATGAATGCATAGTTGGTATTAAAAATGTACACACGTTTTTATTGAATTTAAATTTTTCTTGGTGGGAATCCTATGTCCAAAATGGCTTGGTTGTTTTCGATATAGATTTGGGATAATGAATCAAATTGTTTGGGTTGCAAATGGATGAAAACAACATTTTTTTAGAAAATACACATATATTTCTATCTTTGACATTATTATTCTTTAAGATAGACAAATAGTTTTCCATTAAACTACATACACATATAGAGTCAATTGTGTAGATTCCAAAATACAATTTAGAGAAAAAAATAATAGTTTTTACTACTTTTAACACTTTTTTATCTTGAAGTATATAACAATATTAAGATGTATCCCTTGTATATTTCTTAACATACCAAAATTAAGAAACCTCAAAATTGATAGAGTTTGACACAATTTTTATAAGTAAAAATGATTTATTTTGAATGAGAACTCATATTCCTACATTTGGTATTTTTAAATAATCTTCAATTTCATTGCATAAGTACCCCTAATTATTTCTCTAAATTAACATATTGTTACATTTCTATGTTTCTATTACCATCATTACCTTGCACCCATCCTTTACTCTCAACTATAAATAAAAAATTTCAGTATCCATACTACATGACTGTTGTATTGGCTACAACGACCCTCCAAAATTTTGGCTCGCATGCAAATTTTAGATCCTACCTTGGATCCTTGTGATTGATCATCCTTGGTTACTTGTTGGTAAGTTGATGATCTCAAGCTTCCCCTCCTTGATCTTAAGAGTTTTTCATGTCCTCAACTTCATACAGCATGTGTCATCTTTGGGCATAGGGGTCGTTGTTTGTCATGCAAAGGGGATGCTGTTTTTCTTCAAGGGAAAGCATGCGCACATGAGTTGGTATCATCACATAGACATGTTTCAACACAGTTCACGCACTCTTGTCACGAAGGTTGTTACATCAAGGAATGTGTTATACATTCTAGATGATCTATGATTGTATCACTAAGTGTCTTTGTGTGATCATAGTCAAGTATTATCAATGTTTACATATCTTTCATTGATATCACACTTAGCCAATTTCCCAAGAACCTCAGCATCATCTAGCCTCCCAGAACTGTGCACTTTTCTTATGCAACCATCAAGCTTCGTCCCTTTCCTACTGAAATTCTGTAATGCACAAATACCCCAACCTCCCTTTGCATCCAAAATTGCAGAGTGATTTCCCCCACCCGAAACCTGCTCTCTCGAGAAATTGCACAGTATTGTCCCTTAGCTACTTAGTTTGCCTTGCATCCAGAAATTGTGCAGTGTTACCTCTCAGCTTCCCACGCTAAACTGCACTCAGAAACTACATAGAGGTGTCCTTCGAGTACCCCCATCCCATACTAGTTTCATGTGCCTCAAAACTACCTCAAACTACGCAGTGTTGTCCAAGCTGCCTTATCTTTCTTGCATACAGAAACTATGCATATCAGCCTCCCATGGTCACATCCCAACAATAGTCATTGCTCACTGAAGCGACGCTGATCTATCTCTCAGTGACTACAGGAAAAGGTGACATGCTAATATCACTCCCAAGGAGTTGAGTAGGAGGACCAAGAGACTAAGTTATGGCAAAAAGATCAAGACCACATGCAAACTCTGTCATATGCATGATCATATCAAGGGTAAGTATGTTAAGTAGAGAACATCTTTCGAAGTACACCTCTTAGTTGAGTTTGCAGGACTACTCGCCATTGTCATATCATCCTATCTTCAATAACATGCATGTGTGCAAACAAAAAATGTCATTTCATGTGTTTAAACTACATGTCTTGCTTCCTTTTCGCTTGTTTGACCAACTGTCGTGTTTGGCATGTTGATTGTTATGTCATGATTGTGACCTTTTTCTGGTGATGTTGAAGGTTTTTCTTTGTGTGCATGAGTTGTGTTCACTATGTATACATCTATCACACTCACACACGAAGTTGTAAACTATGTCATGCAAGTGTCATCACAGTCATTTAATGATTTATCTCAAGTGTCACACTTGTCACTCTCAACCTTTTGACAGTCACACTGAGACATGTTGACTTGTTGGTTTGAGGTGTCTTGTCATCAAATCATTTTGAGTGTGTGTTCGAAAGATCATGTATACACGAGTTCACTCACTCACACAGTTAACCATTTTTCTAAAAATCTATTGACCGAACCACCCTCCATCAATTGGACCTCAACTGAGCTGCACAGCATAGTCTGAACCGTTAGTGACTAAGCACTATTACCCAGAACTACACAATTCTTGAGGCTACCCTCCAGGAAGTTTGCACTGCACAATCCTGGAAATAAACTCGCTGACTGTCACCCAAAACAACTTAGAAGTTCTCGAAGAAGCTACCTCAATCTGCACTTCCTGCAAGCCTATCTATCAAGCTTCCCACTAGTCAACAAAAGAATTTAACTTAAGCAGTGAGTGAGGGATGCACTCATCCCGAAAACTGCATAGAATTTGTTAGCCTCCCTTCCTACACTACCTGCAGAAATTGTGCAGACATGAGGGACAGGCACCCGCTGCCTGTCACTGCATTGTTTAAGGAAATTGTGGAGTTTTCATGCACAACCCACCTGTTTCCTGGCATATCGCTCATCCTGTAAACTGTGCAGATGTCAATCTTCTTGATTACCTCCAAGATCTACATAGTTATGACTATCAGACACCTCGAGCCTCCTTTGGAAATATATGCAATTTTCGCTGCAAGTGTTGCCTTTTGCCCGCACTGCCTTCCTCAGAAATACTACACAATTCTTCCTCCCAACTAAGCCAGATCTCACATATGTCACCTATTGTCCCAAACTATTCAAGACAACTTCTCAATGACATCTGTGCAGTTTTTCCTGATAGTGTCCCAAAGCCTCACATCTCATCTTGACATGTGCATAGGGTTGTTTCATAGCCTTGTCCTTTCTCCTTGTCATCTACACCCAGAAACGAAAGAAAATGGATCATGGTAGACTAAGGGATTTCTGGTTTTTATGTCATCTCATCATGAGTGATTGCAAAAATAGGTACAGGGATGAGACATGGCATGACGATGAATGAGATGAATAAGGAG
This sequence comes from Pinus taeda, assembly GCA_000404065.3. Lineage (NCBI taxonomy): Eukaryota > Viridiplantae > Streptophyta > Pinopsida > Pinales > Pinaceae > Pinus > Pinus taeda. The sequence goes on along the minus strand of APFE030923173.1, from coordinate 52,651 downwards.
CACATACTAGAAGACTTGCTTGCAGTTGGACAAATAGACGAAGCATACCAAGTAGCAAGTGAAGGAGGCACATGCACATGCATGAACCATCAGTGAACACCATGACCATTGAATACTTTATGCATTTTGGCATGTAGAGGTGAAGCTATGTTACACCATGGGCACACTTATCACACAAGAGCACAACAACTTGACACAAACATCACAACCAATATTTGCATACCAACTGTGTCATGTTGAGTTGTGTCCCGAGTTGACTCGGCCACATCACTATCTTGGGTCATACTTGTGTAATAAATGTAATGTAACGTGGAATTCCAAGAAACCCATGGATGAAATTAAAGATTCATGTAAATCGAAGAGTCATCTAATTAGAACAGTCATAAGGGAAGTCGAAGAGTCATGTAATTAGAACAATCATGAGGGAATTCAAAGAGTCAAAAGGGTCAGATTCACCCTTGGCTATATATACCCCTCATTTGTACATGAAAATGAATTTTCACCTTGGCTCCTCCCACATAGCCTTGAGATTCTATAGTATTTTCTTTGAGGAGAGAGTAGTGGCTCTAATGCCCCTCTATCGAGGCTAGTGATGTATGGTGTATGGATGTGTCTTGGAAATTTTTCTTAGTTCAGAAGCCTGTTAACAAGCCAACACATTTTCGCACATGTATTGTCTTCATTTGTAAGACTATTCTTTGGACACTTGTAATGCATGTCTCTTTAACTTGTACTTGTATATTTGAACTATTTTAGTTGTTTTAGTGCATATGTTGTTGGTAATGTGTTGTATTAGTTGTTATCATTTTCTCTCCCATGTGGACTAATCCGTCTGAAAATCGATAGATTCATTCTTGTAAACTTGTTATAAACGACCGTCATACTCATGTTGACTACTCTGTTGGGTGTTGTACATGCTATATTTTCACTTTGTGTTTGTGATTGCCGAATCTGTGTGGACTACTCCACTAGGTTTTGTACATGCTATCTATTCACTTTGTGTTTGTGATTATCGCATCCGCATGGACTACCCCACTAGAATCTACACATATCCTAGTGTGTTGTGTGTCTCTAACTAATTTGGGACTATTCCCTTTCAACTTGAGACTCACTCCCACCCTTTCCCTATGCAGTGAAAGAAATTTGACTCAAGCGACACTAAGCACTCACCAAGGACCTGAACCTTGCTGTTTGAAGACCAAGTATACCACTCTTATGTGCTAACAAGCAAGAGCTAAGGTATATATTTATGATAATGACAACCGGGCCATCATACTGGATGGGACTCCCACACCAAATGATGTGAGGTCTAGTTGAGACTTCATACCAAGGAGATCCCCTGAATGTTGGTGGGTCTAGCACCGTCAACATTTTTGGTGCTAGAAGGAGGGCCAGATGACAATCTGAGTCCTCACAATCTGTTTTGAATCTTTGCACATCTATCATGGAGTTTGTTATAGTTCACACTTTGAAATGTTTGTCCAACATACATATCTTTGAAGTCGAGAGGGAGTTATGGGATGACTTGTCAGAAATCATGTATCATGGTGAAGGTGAATTGGCTTGGCCTGAGCACTTAGGTGACTTCCATGCACTCATGGATAATGTGGAAGGTTTTAATGAAACAAAGATCTGTACATTTCTCACACACAAACTTCACGACTATCTATTTCTATGGTGTAGAATACTACCTCATAACTCGGTGCACTCATTCAAGCAGTTGAGTGACCTAATTGAATCTATTTTTCACCATTTTGATCCTGAAGCACTTGATAAGAAAATTTTAAAACAATGGAAGGCTCGACATTGTAGGTTTTAACCTCGTACATAAATTACCTAGATACGAATTCTAAGTCACAGAAAAATAAACAATGCGAGAGCATAACACATAAAACACATATACAAAGAGATTTCCCACTGGATCCCAAAACCGGGACTACCAACTTGATTTTTCATTATGTTCCTTTCAATGTTATAATACATATTTATACATGTCGAAGCATCCAACACCATGGACCGAAAACCATCGCGTCCAAAACCATGGACCAAAAAACCATAGGTAGGTTCGCCCAACCTAATATAGGGTCCAAAAAAAAATTTCTCAGGGCAGCCCCCATAGAGGGGGGCTACCTACCCCCCGCTGCGCAATCGGCACAACGAAGGGGAGGCTCCGCCCCCACTCTAAGCCCCCGGTTCACTACGTAGGTTAGTCATGGAAAGAATATAACACAACCCAACAATCTCCCACTTGTTGTTTTCTTTCCACAGGGGGCCACAGGAGAGCTTAGTCATTTTTCCAGCCCTGAAACGCCCATTGCTTCTCTACACCAAGAGAACTTCTCAGAGCTCACAGATTTTGTCAATGCATCTGCAGTATTCTTCAAAGTGTCCACCTTTACCAGCAACACCTTTTTGTCTTCTATCATATCCCTCACAAAGTGATACTGAACATCAATGTGCTTTGTCTTTGAATGATAATCAGGGTTATTTGCCAAGAAAATTGCACTTTGGCTGTCACAGTCTATCCTTATAGCTCCCTGTACTAACCCCATACTTGAACACAATCTCTGCAACCAAACTGCTTCCTTGCTTGCATGAATGGCGGCCATGTATTATGCCTCTATAGTTGATAGTGCCACTACAGATTGTTTCTTACTCACCCAACTGACTGCACCTCCAAATAGGTTAAACACATACCCACTTGTAGATCTTCTCTAATCCAGATCTCCAGCCGAGTCTGCATCAACAAAGCCATGAATATCCAACACTCTGTCCAATCTTGGTCTTCCTTGGTA